>CAUYQG010052767.1:0-34265 GCA_963574415.1 Tarsius wallacei
GGTCAAGTGGGGATTATCACATAATTAAGTTGCATGCAGGTAGAGTTTGGGCTTCTAGCTGGCCCTCTCTCCCCATGATAGAGGACCACGGACCCAATGTGTTGCCATGTCCTCTTCTCCTCCTCTCTCCCTCCCTCCCCCCCAACAGTGTCCAGTGATTGCCAATCCCATCCTTGGGTTAGTATGACCAGTGTTCAAGACCCACTTATCTATGAGAACACGCAGTATTCAGTTCTTTGTTTCTGTGATAGTTCACTTTGTATGATGGTTTCCAGCTGAATCTAAGTTGCCATAAAGGCCATGATTTTGTTCTTCTTTATGGCTGCATAATAGTCCATCATGTCTATTTACTACATTTTCTTTATCTAGTCAACTTTTGATGGTCATCTGGATGGGATCCATGTTTTGGCTATTATGAACAGTACTGCAATAAACATTCAGGTGTCAGTATCTTTTTGGTAGAGCGATTCATGTTTCTCTGGGTATATTCCCAGGAGAGGGATTGCTGTATCATATGGAAGCTCAATTTGTAGTTCTTTGAGAAATTGCCACATTGCTTTCCATAGAGGTTGAACTAGCTTACATTCCTACCATCAATGTAGAAATGTCCTCTTTTCTCTGCAGCCATACCAGCTTCTGTTGTTTTTTGACTTATTGATAGCTATCCTATCTTAAGTTTTGCGTCATTTGCTTTTAAGGACTTGGCCATGAATTTATTGCCTATGCTGATGTCCAGGAGAATGTTCCCCACATATTCTTCTATGATTCTTGTAGCTTGAAGTTTTATGTTTAAGTCTTTGATCCATTTTGAGTCAGTTTTTGTATATGGTAATAGTTAGGGGTTCAGTTTCATTCTTCTGCATGTGACTAACCAGTTTTCCCAATACAATTTACTAAATATGATTTCCTTTCTACAATGTTTGTTATTGATGACTTGTTGAAGATGAGTGGGTTGAGAGATTGTGTTTTACCTCCGGATTTTCTGTCCTGTTCCATTGGTCTACGTGACCTCTATAATACTTTTAACTCTATACTTTTGATCATCTAATCTTTGATTAGTTCTTCCTACGAAAACAATTTGTAATATCACTTTCTCCAGAAAAAATGGAAAGTAAATTCTACCTTTCTTTTAGCACGGTTGATTGAAATTTGCTTTTATTATTAGTTGTAGAGATTAGAGATGCAAACACCCTTTCTAGAAACAGAGGAAGAATCATAGACATGTGTTCACATGTTTGGTAATTCTGCAAAAGTTAGATATTTAACAGGCTAAAAAGAGGTCATTTGGGTTATATTAGAACAATCATTTAGAAAAAAACTTAAAAATGTGTATTCTTTTGTAGCTGAGTTGGTCTAAACATAAAGGCTTGATATGCACATTTTTCCTATTCCCTGTCCCCTTCTCTACTCATTAGCATGGCTGGCCAATTTTATCTAGTAAGCCTTTGTTGGTGCTGAAGAAGATACAGTCAGCAAGCCAGACCACCAAATAGTTAGGAGAGTCATCTAAGACCACCAGAAGTGTATCTGAAAGCCTGATATGGGCATTGCCCACCTCCACTCCATCTTCTGAAAACAAGGTTATTGGTCTGTTATAGGGCGGGATTCTGGGAATAGATGATAATTACAATTATGTTTTAAAACAATTTAAAGCTATCATTTTAAATGTTGTGACTTTCCCTTCCTTCCAAATGTCGCAATTCTCTGTAAAGAACATGTAAAGAACATGTTGTAAATTATAAAATGTTATCTAAAATGTCAGCATGACAAGGAGACTCCAAATCATGTCAGTGGTCATGTATCAAAAAATTGGCAATGCAAATCTTGAGTCACATTTAAATTGCATGTAGGCTTCAAACTCTGGGTGGGTGTGTAGCAGGAACACAGAGAGGCCGTGACACCAAGGCTATTTTAGGAAGTGGCAGTTTTATTATATTAGCGCCAGCATGACTCAGCAAGCTGATGCTCTAAGTCTGAGCACCCCAGGGAGAGAGGAGAGGGGTCTTATACTTTAGTTTAAGTAAGGGAGGGGGGATCATGTTGAGCGATTACACATTTTATTTGGAATTCACAAGGTTGTACTCAGCAAAATCAGATTTTCAAAGAACAAATGGTCTCCAGGAAATGCATAGCAAGCAGGGGTTGTAAACTGATAACTTCAAAAACAGAGGATTTGGGTAAGTGTGTGAATTGGTCATTCTTTTGCATTTCCAGGAAAGCCACCAGTCTTTGGTTTTCTCAAGCAAAACCTGTTTTGTATTTGGTTTTCTCAAGCAAAACCTGTCTAGTGGGTTTTCAGAGCTTGTGGATTGATTTTCAAATGGAATACATTTAACTGCTATCAGTCCCTTTCTGCCACAGGTGAAGAGCTATAAATTTTGGATATAAATACTGGAATACATTTGCGTTGCTTGGAGTGGGTTTTTTGGTAAGGATGCTAACCTCTCTCCCTTTAACTTGGCTATAGAAGTTAAACATTCCCTTTTCTCTCAGTCTCTGCCTCTTATCCTCGATTGGCCCCAAGAGATAGCAGCTGATTGTTGCTTAGACCACTTCAAGTCCAGATCTCTGTTTATTCTTCTCTGCTATGCTCTAAATTTTTGTGTTTTTCCCCAAATCCATATGATGGAACCTAATCACCAATGTGATGATATTAGGAGGTGGGCATTTGGGTGAGGTGATTAGATTATGAATTCAGAACCCTCCTAAATGGGATTAGTGTCCCTTAGCACCAAAGATGCTTCAGAGAGCTACCCTACCCTTTTCTATCACATAAAGACACAAAGCAGAGTCATGAACCAGAAAATAGGCCCCCACCTTATCCCAAATCTGCCATTGACTTCCACTTAGATTTCTTAGCTTGTTGAACTGTGAGAAATAAAGTTTTGTTGTTTATGAGCTGCCCAGTTTGTGGTTTTTTGTTACAGCAGCATGAATGAACTACAACACACCCCAATATCTTCTCCATCACTTGACCTTATGTCAGATGGGATTCATATGGCCATAGGAGGTTTGGGAATCTTGCTAAGGACAAATTGGGGGATACATTTATTCTGGATTTAGCTGAATGTATTTGTGTGGTTTGCAGTCAATTTTGTTTGTACTTGGATTACTGCAGATCACCACGGCATAAGAAATATCATTCAGTAATATACCTCAAAGCTTATGTAAGGTTAGTCACTGCACGAATACACCCTCACATTTCCCTCAAGGTGTTAAGACAATATGTGAAAAAACTATGTAAAAGTTTCCACAAACTATTGACCGTCATCCTAAAGTTTGCATGACATTACTACCAATGAATTCTGATGCTGCATCTGAAAGTGTAATGAAAGGGAATTCAGAATGAAAGGTATGATGACCAATTACAATTAAAGTCTCTTACTTAAAACAAACAAAATTTACCCCTATGCCCACATTGTGTGGGTCCTTCCTGAAGCTTAAAATTCCATTAGCTTCCTGTTAGACTTGCCTCTGTGTATACAGTAAGGAAAGATAGGGCTTTGCAGAGAGACCTGTTTGGTTTAAAACCTCAGCTCCATGACTCAAGTCTTTGGTGGATGAGGGCTACTTTCTTGGCCTTAGTTTCTTCATCCATTAAATACTTCACTTACTGAGCTTGAAGGATTTATGTATTCAGCAACTATTGATTGAGGATGTAAACAGCAGGGGCAGAGAATGAGTTGGGTATATGCCATGACCTGAAAGAAGATTCATCTGTCTGATGAATGGTCGAGTGAAGCAGAAGATGTTAGTAAATGAGATCTGAGAGGAGGGACCTCACATACTGTAAGGAATCTTCGTTTTATGATCGCAATTAACTTATTTTAGAATTTTAAACTGGGGAGTGACACGTGTGATTATTTCATCCACGGGGAGATTCATAATCATTATAGCAATACTTATTTTTGGAGCAGTTACTATGTTTCAAGTAAGATGTTGATCACTGTACATATGCTTTTCAGTGTAGTCCTGTTAGAAGCCTGTTGAGATAGTATCATTATCTCTAATTTGCAGTTTTGGAAACCAAGTCTTAGAAAAGCTAATTAACTTGCTGGAGGGCAGGAAGTAATATTTTGACAAAATGAGTTCAAATACAGGCTTGTATGACTTCAAAACCTCTTCTGAACACTCTGCTTACCCTGTTTTTACATGGCAGGAGTCTGGTCACTTCAACGTCACTGAGATAAATGAGAGCATCTGTGTCATTGGAATGAGTATTACCGGAAACCTCTTGCCTGTGCTCCAAATTTTTCTGTGGGGGGAATAATAGACCATCCTTTTAAAATGAGAACAGTTTCAAATGTTTTGGCAGTTGGCTCACTAAAGAAAAGGTATTCTTTTGCAGTCTAGAGTGAGTGTGTGTGTGTGTATGTGCATGTGTGTGTGTGTGTGTGTGTGTGTGTGTGTTAGCCAAAGCGATGATATTTTAAAATGACAAAGAGAGTGCTTTCAGAAATTAGCAAAATGGAATTAAACTTCTTGTGTCATGAAGCTCAATTGTAATCTTGATATACTTCTAAAATATTATCCAATACAAAAAAATGTGTTTATTTGTTACAATGCACACTAGGATATGGATAAGTAGTGAAGGAAAAGAAATACAAACCCTTAAGCCGTGACTGTGTGCCAGGTGTTGCTTAGATTTTTCATACACATGATTTCTTTTAATTTTCTCAACTCTCTTCCTTTTTCTGTGCTCCAACATCACTCTGCATCAGAAATTCTTGGCATAAGTATAAGTGCTTAATCAGATCAAATATACTAGAATATCTACTGAGAAAATTTGTCTCATCTCCTCAAATTTCTTTTATCTGTTAAAAGTCTGGGCTTCTCTATTCTTTCAAAAACCATCTAAGCCCATGTGTCTTATTTGGGTCTTTGTCTAAATTGACTGGGTAGCTTCCTCAAGGTATGAGGTATTTGCCTAATCTTCTTTACAGGTTTTCTGTTTAGAAATTATAATTAAAGGATAAATGGTAGCACTTGGCAGATCCCCTAAAATAGCTCAAGTTTAACGTAGCCAAACATTTTATCTCTGCAGGCACAAATTGCCAACCTAATGATTCTAAAAGGTAGAAATTAGAGACTGCCCATGTGAAAATGATTTTTTTTTCTCTGAAAGAGTGCAGACAGGAACTGAGGCTCTTTTAGGTCCACAGTATAAGATGACAAAGAGGCACCCATGCCAGATTCAGTTACCACCACCAAAGTCACAGTAAACAAGTAGAAATGCAAAGACAGCATTTTGTTGTTTCTACTGTCTGAATTCTGCTTTCTTCTTTCTACCTTTCTTCTTCACCTAAGGAGAGCTGAATGAAGATGATTTCCATTTTTGTGTTATTCAGGAAAATTATTTTCTGATTGATTTCATCTTCATATCTCATCAATAGAATTACATCCTCTGCAAATAGAATACATTTATGTATTTAGTAATTCCTTCTTTAGCTTTATTCTTTATTAAATAACAGCCAAATATTTGCATTTGTTCAGCTGAGTATTAGACGCTCAGCAAGAGTAAGACCAGTTGCAGCATTTGGTGCATACAACCTCCTAAACTACTGGAAGTTTTAGTTATCATTTCTATCAACTTAAGCCAGTGGTACAAATGTTTGACTTTTGTTCATACCTTTATTCAATTAATTAGCCTTTAAAATGGAAGTTTTAAGAAGTTCAGGGAAGGAATCTATAATTATTTTGAAATATTTGGATTTCTGTTAAGCACTGAAGATATCAGACTTGTTGTGCCCTAGACAGACACTTTCCTAGAAAAACTGGTACTTACTTTAAGTTGCTCTGCATTTCTGACAGAAAAACCATCTAGCTATTTTAGTAGCTTCACTAATAGAAATAGATTCTTTGTGCAGAAAATTATAGAAAATGCAGGGGATTGTGGTGTGACTTTTCTAAGGATAACCTGCTCATTTTCTACCACACTTCGATAAAAGTTAATTTTGAAGGACATTTTTAGTAGTGCTTCACTACTTACCTCTTGCCTCTGATATAAACATGTGGCAAATGCTTCTACAAATGAAATATATTAAAACAAAAATACTTTAGTAGAGACGCAAAGGTGTTACACAAGAAGTTGGCAATTTTAATTGTTGGTAGTTACTGATAAAACATGGCTGAAGTCACATACCAAGGTAATAGCTGCTAAACGGGCAATGGTTGTGATTCCTGTGACTGAATAAAGGTTATGCCTAAAAAATTATACCCTAAGGCAATGCTACCCGATATGGTAGCTACTTACTACATGTGGCTCTTGAACACTTAAAATGTGGCAATTAATTTAGATGAGTCGTGAATGTAAAATATACACTGGTTTTGAAGATGCATTGTGAAAAAAATGTAAAAATCTTAATAATAACTTCTATATTAAATACAGGTCAAAATGATAATATTGTGAGCATATTGAGTTAAGGAAAGTATATCACTAAAATTAATTTTGCTTATCTTACTTTTTAAAATGTAACTACTATAAATTTAAAATTACATGTGCGGCTTGTATTTGTGAATCATTATATTTCTATCAGACAGAATTACTCCGAGGAGACTGACAGATGAAAATGCATTGTTGAAGAGTAAATTAAAATCCATTTGAGCAAGTTTGGAAATTATATTAACCTTCAGAACATATCTTAGAAGCTCATTCATATTTTACCCAGTAATTTTCTCTTTTAGATAGCCTATCCTTATTAGCATATACACAGTAGACAAACACACGTACACACATACAGACACATATACTATTCTCAGAAGAAGGAGGAATAAAATAACTGAAAGTAGTCTGGTATGCTAAAAAGAAAATTCGAATAAGACCAAGAAGATTTGGATTGTGTTTAAAATGTCCACCAATAACTATTTCCAATAACAGTAAGTCACTTATTTGATCTGATCTTTGGTTTTTCCATCTGTAAGTTGAATGTGTTAAAGAATCTCAAAGACCCTTTCTGCTCTATAAAGATGCAATGAATCTTTGTAACAGACACAAGAGATACAGGAGGGACACAAAAATTGCACTTGGGTGGAAAAAACGAAGTGAAGCCACCATTATGGTCCACAGCAAGGTAATTCTCAAAGAGCAGAGACAAGCATCTCAGAAAACTCTCTTTTCCTATTAGCTTCCACCCACTGTTTATACATTTTATCTTTACAGGAAGGAAACAGATCCCTCTCTCTTTAAGGCTATATTCTTGTTAAGAATATTTTTTTTCTCATGACCACACCAAGTCATATTTATGGTCTTCCCACATTCTATTCCTCTGTTTATTTGAATTCCTAGGCCATTCTTCCTACCCAAACTCATTTGCTGTCTTCTGTTGAGTTGTCTTGTGAGTTATTTTGCTTCCTCCTCTGTTCTGACTAAACTTTCTCTAGCTAATCTCCTATCATCAAATCAAAGCCACATTTCTCTAACTGCCAGTTTCTCCTTTCCAAAGCCTTTTATGCCACCCCAGCCTGACCCTGCAGGTTCTAGATCTCCTTGAAACATAGGGCACATTTAGGTCTGGGGTAGGATGGAAGAGGTGCCGCATGATTTTCCATTGTAAGAAGGGAAGGCAGGGGGCAGCTAAAGCAGGAGCACAGAAAAGAAAACAAAGAGTCTCCTTGTTCCACTATGTGAGGATCTTCTTCCTTCATTTAGGAATTCTAGTTATTGAATTACTTTTATGGACTATTTTACCTTGTTTCTAGAGGTGTGTATTTACAGACAAATCGTGTTTTATATCCTTAAAATATATATACATGAATATTTTAAAATATTAATATATGAGTTCTCCTCTTCACTCTTCTAAATTGTTATATTGGTAGAGAGTTCTCCGCCCCCCCCAAAGTACATGAAAACCTTACCCAATGTGGCATTTTTTTTTTTTTTTACTTCAACCACCTCTTCTCTGTTTGTCCTTTTTTTTTTTTTTTTGAGTTGGAGTCTCACTCTGTCGCCCACACTGAAGTGCAGTGGCCGCTCCTGGCCACTGCAGCCTCGACCTGCTGGGCTCTAGCGATCCTTCCGTCTCAGCCTTCCAAGTAGCTGGAACTACAAGCGCGTGCTACCATGCCCGGCTAATTTTTGATTTATTGTAGAGATGAGGTCTCACCAAGTTGCCCAGGCGGATCTTGAACCTGCGGGCTCAGGCAATCCACTCACCTCAGCCTCCCAAAGCGCTGGGATTACAGGCTGAGCCACGGAGCCCGGCTAAACCTCAATTTCTCAATCAACTCATCTTTGACAAACTCTCCAAAAACAACCACTAGGGAAAGGAAAGCCTATTCAGTAAATGGCTTTGGGAAAACTGGCTGACCACATGCAGAAGAATGAAATAGGACCCCCAGCTACCACCATACCAAAAAAAAAAAGAAAAAAGAAATCAACCCCCAAAGCATCAAAGACCTAAACGTAAAACCTCAAGTGTTAAGAATCTTAGAAAATGCAGGAGACACCCTTACAGAAATTGGAATAGGCAACTGATTCCTGATCAAAACCCCAAAAGCCCATGCCGTAAGAGATAAGATTGACAAGTGGGATCTCATCAAACTGAAAAGCTTCTGCATAGCAAAAGAAACCATTAGTAGAATAGGAGACAGCCCACAGCATGGGAAAAATATATTTGCCAACTGAATATCTGACAAAAGGCCTAACATTCAGGATCCACAAGGAGCTCAAACATGCCAAAAGGACAAAAACAAACAGCCCCATTAAAAAGTGGGCAAAAGACATGAATAGACACTTTTTAAAAGACGACCTACGAGCAGCCAACAGACACATGAAAAAATGTTCAGCCTCACTAATCATCAGAGAAATGCAAATCAAAACCACATTGAGAGACCATCTAACCTCAGTAAGAATGGCCATCGTTAATAAAAAACAAAAAAAAACAGCTGCTGTAGAGGATGTGGAGAAAAGGGAACACTTCTACACTGTTGGTATGAATACAAACTAGTTCAACCTCTATGGAAAACAGTGTGACAATTCCTAAAGGAACTAGAAATTGACCTTCCATATGACCCAGCAATCCCTCTTCTGGGATATACGGGGAGGAACATAAATCACTCTACAAAAAAGATACCTGCACATGCATGTTTATCGCCATACTATGTACAGTAGCAAAAACATGGAACCGATCATGCTGCCCATTGAAGAGGACTAGAATTTTTAAAAATGTGATACAAGCCAAGCTCGGTGGATCAGCCTGTAATCCCAGCACTTCGGGAGGTCGAGGTGAGTGAATTGCCTGAGCCGGCCGGTTCGAGACCAGCCAGGACAACTTGGCGAGACCTCATCCTACAATAAAAATGAAAAATTAGCAGGGTATGGTAGCGTGCACCTATAGTTCCAGCTACTTGGAAGACTGAGGTGGAAGGATCGCCTGAGACCAGCAGGTGAATGCTGGAGTGACCGTGAGTGTGCCACTGCACTTCATTCAGCCTAGGCGACAGAGTGAGAATCCGCCACCAAAAAAATACATAAAATAAATAAATAAATAGATAGATAGAAATAAAAAAAAAAAGCACAGGCATCTTTCCCTGCACAGAACACTTTAAAAATGTGGTACATTATACATGATGGGATATCATGCAGCCATAAAAAAAGAACGTAATTATGGACTTCGCAGCAACTTTGATGAATTTAGAGATTTTAAAGATTTTCTTTCTCTCTTTTCTGGCTTTGAATTTTACCATGGTGCTCTAAGCAAATCAAGGAGCCAGGCATTTCACTAAATGTGTAAAAGAGATGACAGAGTTACCCTGGTAGTCCTGAGGCAGATGGCAGTGCTGTCCAAGGCAAAGAGCACAGCAGGAGCATCACAGGAGGGGGTACATGGAGAAGCCTAATGTAACCTAGAGGCCTGTGACATCAGTCCCACCAGGAGAACAAAGATAATGACAGCTGCAGGCTTGGGCAACACAAGAAAATCCCTTGTGCAGTTTACTAGTTTGTGTATAAGATATTGTGTAAGAACTGAGCAAATAGAAAGATCCAAGGCATTTATTGCCTAGATATTTTCTGGGTTTGTTACGTACATGCTGCCTGTTGGCTTTCAAAGCAAACCCAAAGAGTGAGAAGGTTTTGCAAGAGCAAAAGTGTAATGATTTTTTTGGAAATGCTTCCTGGATAGGAGTTATTCATTGTTAGTGGTTACGTTCATTTCTTCCCCATGTCCATCCCTTGTATTGGGGGCTAGCAGAATGCAAAGAAAGACTATCATTCCCTTCTCTCACCAGTGTGTTATTCCTGGAGAGGAAACCACTACTGAGAGAGGAAGGGGCAGAGTTGGCCACTTGAATAAGGATGACTCATTCAATACCTAAATGTTGTCCTAATGCGCATAATTATTTTTCTTTTTTTATATATAACAGAGACTTTGAATCCAAGGGAAATTATTTTAGGTAACCATGTGACTACTAACATAAAATGTACAATACTATACAACAATTAATCACCATATGCTTGTATATTATTTCATACCATCTATCTCCAAAAATCCTTCTCTGCTTACTCTTTGGTGTTGAGGGACAATGTTATTACATTTAAATATTTAATTGTGTCTGTTTCTCTTAGGCTGAGTAGGATCTTGCATAAATGTATTTTAGCAAGACTATTACATATTCATCTTGCACTATGCAGTACCAATGGCCCTACTGCTGAGTGATATATTTATACCTTGGATAAAGAATCATTGCTTTCTCAAAAGCAATAACATTACTTTGCTTACGTGGGGAGATGGAGAAAAACAAAACTAACAAAGAATGCTTAGAGGAGATTAAAAGACTGTTTAAACCAAAGAGCGTGTGCATTTCAATTTATATGATGAGAGAATAGGAAAGAAAGCAGCAAAGAATTATTGCTAGAAGAAATATAGCAACGTGAATATAGAACACACTTGAAAACATGAACAATGCTCTGTGTGTGAGCATAAGCATGACGTGCCTAGGGTTAGTAACGGTCTGATCTAAGGTAGCTTGCAAACTTAGCAGAAGAAGGACTCCTCATTCAGTGATTTCCAGGCATTCACACAACTATGGTAACTTTGTTTACAAAGTCCTATGATTTTAATTGAAAAAGACATTGAGATGCTCAGAGATGTATAGACATGACAGATTAATGGCCTTCTCATACAGCCTAATATTTCTGCAAATCCTTAACGCTGCCTCCTGTGAAACTCATGTGAAAAAGGGGCATGGCTCTCCACTATCCTGCCAGTTTAACTTATCCATCTGATTGGTTTATGACTTGCAGCTGGATTATGACTAAAGCAGGAACAGATGACTAATATAAGCTGCTGCTTGGGAAGTCTGTAGAACACATCTTAATTCAATCACGCCCACACAGTAGCATTTCTCCCTCTAAACACTCTTCTCCCTGTATGTGCCTTTTAATATCAATCGTTTTTTTTATTTTTCTCATTTGAGGGGTTAATGAGAATTACATAAACCTATAATGACTTTTCCTTAAGCGTTAAATACATTATTAATAGGTTAGAGGAAGGACATAAATCATTCAAAAAAGCTGAGTTTGCAAAATAAAAATGTTAGCAACAAACCACATTCAAGTTGCTGGTAATTAAATATTTTGAGCCCCAAATGCATTTTTTGTTACCAAACAATATGCTTTCAATAGTATGTGATGTTATTATTTTATGGTGTGAAGATTATATTATTTTGTTATATTTTCAAGTACCTTTATTTTTGGTGGTATATACACAATATATAAAGATTCTACATCAATATGGCTTATTCTAATCAGGATTATTGCTCACAATGAATAGAATTTTAACCCAAAGTGACACTATTTGGAAACCTAACCATATATAAATGATAAAAAAAATTTGTCATTCTTTGCAAACTTGTTTTGCATGTGTCATACTCATTAAAATCAATTATTGATAATGCCAACATAGATGAATACTTTCTTCTGAACACACACACACACATACACACACACACACACACACACACACACACACACACACACAGAGTAAATTAGAAGATGCTCAATATAAAATGCCTCAAACAAATCACAAAGTAAAATTGGGTGGATAAAACAGAATAGAGTATAAGAGACAAACAGGGCAAGCTTACAATGTTTAGTCTATGTGCAGTTGGAGTTCCAGAAGGAAAAATAAAGATAATGGATCAAAATTAATATTTGAAGAGATGTGACACAAAAGTTTTAAGGGTTAACATTGATATTCCAGAAGTGGAGCAAATTCCAACAAAATAAATACAGATAAAACTACACCAAGGCACATCGTAGCAAAATCGCTGAAAAACAATGACAAAGGAATAAGACCAATGGAAGTCTGAGGGAAAAAGACACAATACATCACAATACATATAAAGAGCAAGAGTGAGAGTGATGTATGACTTTTCAACAGAAACTCAAAGTGAGAAGGTGAAGAAATGGCATCTGGACAGAGCTGAAAGAAAATAAATCCAAAAAAGAATACTATATCCAGTAAATATATCTTCTTGGGAGTGCAAGCTAGTTCAACCTCTATGGAAGGCAGTTTGGTGATTTCTAAAAGAACTAATAATTGACCTTCCATTCGATCCAGCTATCCCTCTTCTGGGAATATACCTGGCAGAATAAAAATTGCTCTACTAAAAAGACACCTGCACATGCGTGTTTATAGCCTCACTATTTACAGTAGCAAAAACATGGGACCAACTCTACTGCTCATTTAAAGTGAACTGGATTTTTAAAAATGTACATATACATCATGGAATATTACACAGCCATAAAGAAGAGAAAATCACGGACTTTGTAGCAAATTGGATGGAGTTGGAGACCATCATACTAAGTGATCTATCACAGAAACAATTGAATACCAAATGTTTTCACTCATAAGTGGGCCCTGAAAATTAGTCACACTAGCAAAAGGGAAGGATCAGCAGTAACTGGGCATGACTTGGAGAGGGAGGGAAGGAGGAAGGTGCGGGACACGTGACAACACAAAGAGTACCTGGTCCACTAGGGGGAGTGAGGGCCACCTGGAAGCTCAAACTTCACCTGCAGGCAGACTATTTATGTAGTTAATACTCACTTGCACCTCACATCTCTATAATAAAATAAATTTTAATTTAGAAAGCAAAAAAAAAAGTAACAAAAATTTTTCAGACAATGTTTATTTCAGTAGAAATGTACTCAAATAACAAAAACATAAGGAAGGATTTATTTAGACAGGAGAAAAATTTCCTATATAAAAATGTTGAAGTGTAATTAGAAAAAAATATAATTGAGTTAACTTTAAATTGTAAGGAGGACTAAAACTAAAGACATAACCAAAAAAAAAAAAAAAAAGAAAAGTAGAAAAGGTAGTGGTATAACAGACAAGATTCTTATGTCCACTGCCCAGAAAATATCATAACTAACATACCCATTAAAGCTAGAAAAAGAGTTAAATATTGCAAAGAAACTGAGTGAGCAGCTCAGGAGAAATATTTCAAATCTGCCTTCCCAAATAACCTGAGGATAAGGTTTGCAATGGGAACTTGGCAGGCTGAGGGACAGGATTTGCTGATTCGTTGGTGATGTCATGGAGCGGAAGCTGTCTTCTCCTTGTAGAGCCAGTTTCTGAGAGATGACCTCACGGACTGGTAAAGCTGATTTCCTGTGTTCTGGCCTGGTTGGGGTCCTTTAGAGTACAAAGTCTGAAAAATGATCTCAAATACCATTCTTAGACTTTACAAGGGATACCATCTATGAGGCAAGCTCATTGGCTACCAGGTGCCACCCTCTGGTCCCTGAGCCATTAAAACGTTAGTCTAGGAGGAAAGTGTGGGGTTCTCTGGAGACTGAAGTTGCTTTTGTCTTTCAATGGCTTCTTGTCTCCTCAAACACTCTTATGTTGATTGGCTTTGCAGGGCAGCCTGGCCTCCTTCCCAGGGTTCAGGAGGTGAAGGTACATGCAGATAAACTTAGAAGAAACATATTTGTTAATTTCTACCATAGCTACAGCTTTGACTCTGAGACCTGATATTAATTCTGTATAGATGGTTTCAGTAGTACAAAGTCCGTGTTACTACAGCAGTATCAAGAATTAGACTGTAATGAGTTAAAAATGCATACTATAATCTCTTCTGTAACAAGTAAAGAATAGTTAAAATATGGTTTTTTAACAAGTTACTTGTATGATAAAAATGGATGATAAATTTATACAACTCATCTAAAATAAAGAAGGTGGAACAGAATGCAGAGTGACCAAATAAACAGAGAATCATACAATGACAGATTAAAAGCCATCTATGTCCATATTATATTAAATATAAATGAACTAAGCACTCTAAGTAAAAGATTAAGTTATCAGATTGAATTTAATTTAAAAAGTACATGTTAATTAAAGGATATATGGATTAAATAAAAAGATGCACACGTTTTGAAAGATGAAGGATGGAAACTGATATACCATGTAAAAACAACCCAAAAGTGGGGGTAGTTAGACTGCCTTCAGGAGCATTAGCCTTTTAAACAAGAAGTTGCTGAAAAATGAAAGATAAGACATACCATAATGATAACTGGAAAGATTCAATAGGGACATATCAGAATCCTACGACTGTATCCTTCAATAACAATTTTTAAAGTTATAAAATGAAAATGGACAGAACTAAATAAGAAAAAAATAAACAAATATAAATCATTAATAACTCCAACCTCAAGGCCAACATCTTCCAATCTTTCTTGTCTTTCTTCCCAACACTTTTTTCCCTGTGTGTGAATAATCTCTTTCCTTCTTATACTGATTCCTGTGATTGCATTTAGAACCCAAACAAGTGATCCAGAAAAATCTCTCTTTGTCAAGATCCTTAAATTAATCACATTTGCACAAAACTTTTTTTTTCTGGACATCAAAAGGTAACATACACAGGTTTCATGGATGAGGGTATGGACATCTTTTGAAGAGTCACGTTTTGGCTTACTCTAAGTGTCCACCCAGATGTCCTTCCCTATTATAAGGATACTTGCTGAGATGACACATCTAGCTTCCTGTAAAGTACTGATTCTCTTATTAACCTCTGATCCATGTCTTCAACATAGTCAGTTCTCTGCCCGTAATAAATGAGTTTCCCTGTAAGCATCATCATGGAGTTATATCTTGAGTCAGGATTTGACTAACTTGGAGTTTTCCTTTTCCTTCTTCAATGCATCAGTTATACCTAGGAGCTATCAAATATGATAATACTTATAATTACAAAAGCAACCATTATTATCCAGTATCGAAGTAATTGCACGTAACCAAAGTATCTCCTTCCACCTGTACTTATCCCAATTTATGATGGTGAAAAGTTTAGTAATCCCAGTGCTTCAGCATGACACAATGCTCAGACATTTCACTTACCGCCAGTGATGGGGTCCTTGATGCCATCTGACAATGGAGGAATTCCTATTTTTAGAGCCTACCTTCTATGATGAACCAGTTAAAGGTAGTAAGTCACATTTGCCTTAGGTTGGGTTCTTCATAAACACAACCTGAAATAAGTATTCATGTGCAAGTTAATTATTAAGAAAATGTTCCTAGAAAAAACCAGTATGGAATTTAGGAAAGTAGAAAAGTGGAAGAAGTCAAGCAAGGGGAAAATTGCAGGCAAGTTCTAGGGGAGATAGTTTTGATCTTATCCCAGATGGAAACTCAGGAGGGTAAGTTGGTCCTGGCCCAAGGCAGAGAGCTAGTTGTTATTATGCTGTGCCCTTCAGTCACTGGCTGTCTTGGGGAGACATAACTCCCAGGCACTAGTAGCTTTCTATGTGTGGTTCAATTAGAACCTTGAGAACAATTCTCCAGAGAGGAGTTCCAAGAGCAAGCACACTCAAGTCCAAGAGGGGCACGTAGAAACGGTAGGAAAAAAAATTGAGGGGACCTGAGCATAGCACTGAGAATCACTGCAACATATGGCATACATGATGAGCCATGTACCACCACTCTCTCCCACCATCTCCCCTACTGACAGACATCCCTCTGCTCTGGTCTCTTACGACTCTCTCCTTTGCTCTGCAGCCGAACTCCATGCACATGTTTCTTTTCATTGCTCTTCAAACACACTGGCCTCAGGTGTGTTTGATTTTGTTGCTCCCTCTGCTTAGAATGCTTGATCCCTAGATATCAACATGATGTCTTCTCTGCTCAAACTCAACTTCAGAAGCGAGGCTTTTCCTGACCACCATGTCTAAAATGATGCACCATCATCCACCAGCACACAATGACCTTTTCCTTTGGGTTCCCTTTTCCTGCTCATTTTCCTTCAGGACTCTTATGACTTATAATACCCATCATTTATATAACCTGGTTTCAAAATCTCAGCATTGTTAGTTATTAGCTGTATAAATTACTCACCTCTTCTCTTTTCCTTAGTGTTTTTATTTGTAAAATAGACATACTGATACTGCCCGTACTGACACTGTGTCAGTAAATAGACCCTTGCCTAGCAGGCAATAGGCATTCAATAATTATGTTAATTAATTAATTAGCACGTGTTATTTATCTAACAACGTCGTCACTTTATTAAAGTTTCTTTCTGCTTTCTTCATAATCAGTAGTAATATCTATGATTGAACTGATCTCTAAGGCAACTGAAATAAACAGATCAGCCCTGGCATGAAAACTCAATTTTCTGAGAGAATGCACTGCCCCTGCACTTTGCCACCTACATGGATGACAGTGATAAAATTAAACCAAATGCAACAGATGGCATATGAGTATCTGCTCATGCTACTTATTCATTCTTTTGGACAGTTAAACACAATCATTATTTTCATAACTTTTTTTTGTATTTTCATATTGTTTCCTTTGTGATAACTTGTTTCAGTCTTCATGTTTTATAACTTGACATCAGTAATTCACTGGATTGAATGAATGAGTGACTCTAACATGTCCTTCCTTCTGCCATCATCTCATAGCCACTAGTTGAGTAATTTGCTTCAGGAGAAAATAATTCTGTCATTTTCATTTATATAAAGAAATTATAGTGATGGCAGAAGCTTCAACCATAAGTATCATTTATCATCCATGGAGCACAAATCACTAAAGGGATAGTGTTTAGTCTCTACTATTTCTAAATCATCCTTAGAAATATTTAAGTGACAATCAAATTTGATCCCCAATAACATACAGCCCAGTGTACACCAGATTCTTTCTTAAATCTGCCTCCTATCTAGTTTTATATTGTTCTCTTCCACTCATCATCCTCAAAAGTACCCAGAGCGCCACACAAATGTATATGTCCATGAAAAACAAAAACACTCACATAAAAGCAGACCAAGAAGACGATAAAAAAAGTTTTCCATGGATCATCAGCCTAAAGGCTTACCTTAATTCTCTTGGTTGCTCTAAATGTTTGAACCTATGTACTGAGAGCTTTAGATAAAGTAAATGAGGAACTTAAATGGCCTTCCCTGGCCAATTCTGATAGTTGTTTCCATTTACGGTGCTGTGCAATTTTTGTATTTCGGGGGGAGGGAGTGGATAGTAGAGCCAAGAGGGGAAAACCAGGATGATGAGATTTAAAGCAAAAAAAACTTGAAAATATATTTAAAAGACACCGCAGAAGGATTCGCCCCCACTCTGTGACAAAGGGGTAAAAACTGCAGGATATGAATGTTGCTTGTTTTCTCTACAAACTGACTGTAAGAACTGAACACCTGTTTAAAAGTGAGGAAACAAGTCACTGGCTTTTTAAAAAAGAAATTGCTTATGTTTATTATAAGCACCTGCCATCATTTAAAAAATATTGGAAGTTGTGTCACATGAGATAGAAAAAAAATGAATGCAAGAGGACTCATCAATTGTGCCTTTACGTTCACTAATGAAACTAATTCACGTTTATTGTACAGTTATCTTTTGTTATGCTTCTCCTACTCTTTTCAATCCTAGATATCATTTTCTGGATTCCATCAGTCAAAATCTGCTTTCTTGTAATGCTCATAGCCTTCATTGTCAACCTCATACTGTCCTACTTTAACAATATTCTTTTCCACACTGTCTTAAAGACTCTTGATCATGTGCAGTAGGGAAGTTTCTCAAGCCATTTTCTGCTGTGTGACATGTATGAAATTGGATGTTCTTACACGTGAGCCTTCTCATGGGCAGACCCAGGGTTATATAAAATTTCTAGATTACACTCTATGAAGTTATGCCTTTCCTTCATTAAAAAAAGAGAAATTAAGACAATTCAACATTATATAGATATAATTTACTTTAATTCACAAATGTAATATGATTCTAATAAAAATATCAGCAATGTCTTTTTCCTGAAAATGGATGAATACTAAAGTTCATAATAAAGCAAATAAGAGTAAGGACATTTTAAAATAAACCATGTGACCATACTACGCCTACTTGGAATTTAAACATGCTATCATTCCTCTAATTAAATAGCATATTACAGGTGTATGAATGGACAAATAGATGAATAAAATGGAATAAAAACTCCAGAAATAGGCTGAAGTACATGCAAAAATTTTAGTGCAAAATAAAAATGGCATCATTAGTCATTAGGGTAATGGTACACTTTTTATTTATTTATTTATTTTATTTTATTTTTTCTATGAGTTGGAGTCTCACTCTGTCGCCCACACTGGAGTGCAGTGGCCGCTCCCGGCCACCGCAGCCTCGACCCGCTGGGCTCCGGCGATCCTTCCGCCTCCGCCTTCCAAGTAGCTGGAACTACGGGAGCGCGCTACCACGACCGGCTAATTTTTTTGATTTATTGTAGAGATGAGGTCTTGCTTGCCCAGGCGGGTCTCGAACCCGCGGGCTCAGGCAATCCACTCACCTCAGCCTCCCAAAGGCGCGGGATTACAGGCCGAGCCACCGAGCCCGGCTTACACTTTTTAAATGAATGGTGCCAGGACAATTTGATAGCCATTTGAAAAAAGGTAAAAGTGAATCCATCCCTCATACCATGTAGAGGAATAAATTCCAAGAGAATTATAAATCTAATGTAAAAAAATGGAGACTATATATGCACAAAAAAGAAAATTAAATGCATTCTTCTATGTGAACAAAGGCTAGCTATGATGCAAATCCAGTTGTGGTAAAATAAAATATTGATTAATTATATGTATAATATTATGATATATTATATAATGTTAGAAACTTGCTTTTGGTTAAAAAACTTTATCAAAGTTAAACTAAACATGGTATGTGTAAATGGATATTGAGTTTAGGGGGAAATAAAAAGTGACAGTAATGAGATATTCATGTTTCTTTCTGGGATGATAAAATTTTCTAAAATTGATAGTGACAATGTTTGTACAATTCTGTGAATATGCCTAAAATCATGAAACTTTCAAATTCAATTAAATGGGTGACCTGTATGTGAATAATATCTCAGAAAAATTTATTTGCATATGTATATACAATTATATGTTATATGTTATATAATGTATAATATGTTGTAATATACAATTTATAATATACATTATGTTATTTATATTTTTACCTGATATATATCAAATTATTTATATCTCAATAAAGCTATTATTTTAAAAGGCAAGTAGTTCCATTTTAGGGGAGAAAACTGCTTTGTACTTATTTAATCAAGTGATTAAACCTAATATAACTGTTAATGGGTCAAAATGACACCCTATGACTCCTGATGTCACTGAAAAGGACTGAATACCATTTACAAAGCATCTTTGCCAAAAATGCAAAACCTGAATCAGGTTATAAGAAAACAATCAGACAAAGTCAAACTGAAGAATACTTTCTAAAAATAACTGGTCTATACCAGTAAAAAAAAAAAAATCAATGTCCTAAAAGATGGAGGCTTACTCAGGAACTGTTCCCAGTTAGGGGAGACTGAAGTGAAAATAATGAAATATACATTATGATCTTGGAAAAGATTGTAAATCAGAGGGGAAAAGTCTGTAAGGGACATAGGGATAACTGGTACAATATAAACTGGACTATATGTTAGATAATAATCATTGGATCAACATTAAATTACTTAAAATTGAAGATGGTTTTGTGGAGAAATCTCATTATTAAGAAACTTACATAAATATGCTTCCATGTAAAGAGTCAAGATGCTTCCAAGAATTCTTGGATCAGCAAGAATTCTTCTTAAAACATATTTAAAACACATATATGCATATAACATAATACTAAACATGTACACATATAGATACACACGCACATATGTGTGAGGAGAGACAGACAATGGAGCAACATGTAAATAAATTATGAATCGAGGTGGGACTATTAAGGCAATCTATTGTTCCATGCATTACTTTTTGTAAGTTTAATTTTCTCAAAATCAAAAGTTTAAAAATGTGTATTGTTATCTAAGTGAGAGTAAAATCCTTAAGGATGACATTAAATTAACTATTTTATTCATAAAAAGTATATTTATATCCTTATACTACTTTTATTTTATTTTTGTAATTTATAATCTTAAATTACTTGTGATGCACGCACTCAGGAGACAGAAGAGTATCAGAATACCATGTTAGAGAGTCCCTTCTCTAGAGAAAGATATCTGGCCACCAACCAACATTTCCTTGTTTGGGGCTATTCATGATATAGACATAAAAATGGCAAATATTCCGCTTGAATTGTTACTATTAGATGATTCTAGAAATTCTTTTTAAATATTGATTGGTAGGCATACATATTTGGAATAAGAAGAAAAGGAGTATGACAAATGTAATAGATTTAGTTGAATTTTCTCCATTCTGAGCAAAATAAAGTTTTTAAACCTTTTTTCTTATTTTTGAGGGAGTTATTTTTTATTAAATTCTAGTCAGTAATTCCCAAAAATTCAAACTGGACTTGACTGATATAATGGTTCTATGCAATTATTTCTTGGAAAAAGATCATTTTTCTATTCAGTAAGTTGATATCAGCCAAAGCCTTAATTAGTCACTAATAAAAGCATCGAAGTGGTCTGTTCATCTAAGTCCTTGGACCTGCAAACTCAGCAGTGCTCTCACTCTTCTTGTGAGTGGATCATACATTATATACTTACATATCAGAGGCCATTAGCAGCTAGAATATGTGTTCCAGGCAGAGATGTTTCTTAACTTTGTTCCAGAATGTAAAACACTCCTTTACAGACCTTTTCAGACCTGAAATTTCAGCATAATGCGAAAGAATCTAATATTTAGACAGGTACATTGTTTTCAAAGATGCTGTGTAGAGTCAAGTTAAAAAATAGGGAGAGCCAGGCAGATGCTGTGCTTCTTACACTTGAATATGCGTATGAATCTCCCAGAGGACTTGTCAAAAACTCAATCAATTAAAATCTAGATTATGGCTCACTTCCTCAGGGAAGAGTCTGAGAGTCTGCATTTCTAGTAAGTTCCCTGTGATGCCCATGTCACTGGCTCATGCATCATATTCTTGCAAGACAGATCTCCAAGTGACCGTAGATCATCCAGTTGTACCCCATTGCTTGTAGTTCTCCAGAATAACTGTAGAATGTTCTGGGAATGTAACATTCTGAAATAGGGAGGGACTGACTGGAACAGCCCAGGCTCAGTTTCCATCCCCCTCAGAAACAGGACATCCTTCAATACTGTTGCCCAGCATGCCACATTGCTCCAAGAGGATAAAACCCAGGATAGGCTGTTTTCCAGTATCCTTCAGCTGTGTTGCAAGTGTAGCATGCCCCAGACAACTTTCCTTCGCCTTGGGGAGCTAGTTCATCATGGATCCTGGGTTTCTACTGTATGTTACTGCCTATTGATAAGTGATAAATCCACTTCAAATAACTTGTGTGTGTGTGTGGTTGGGGAGAGTATACTGTGTCACCAGACTCAGCCGAGCTAGTAACCATGCACAATGAACCTCCCTCACAACTCTGAGCAACAGAGGACTATGGAGAATTCTTTGATAGCTTCTCGTAGACACCAAGTTTTTTGAAAAGTCTCTGAACCTAAAAGAGAGAGAGAGAGAGAGAGAGAGAGAGAGACTATGTCACCAGAGACTATGTCACCAGACACCAGAAGTCTCTGACAGACATTAGAATGAGAGATGAGTCCTCAATTCTTTCTGAGACCAGATACGCAACTGTGGAGACGTCTCCAACTGACTTGTGTATTCTTACAAATAAACAAATTTCTTCACGTATGAGTGCTTGAGTATCCGAGAACTTGAAACATTCTCTCTGAGAACCCTAAGCTGCTCCACCGTTCACACTTATCAAATGTCTATTTCTATACTTTGGAGATTTGCACTGAAAACTTTTCCCAAACACTGTGATTGGGAATATACAGCGAGATAGAGAAGTGCTTTTCAAATGACACTTATGCACAAACAAGATTTACCATCTAGAGAATTTTACCAACTTTGAGGTATTCTTGGTAGAAGAAGCAAATCAGGAAGAAGCAAAGGGAGATTCTCCTCATATTTATCAGTGGTACCCTAATACTCAACCTATTAGTCTTTAGCAAACACAAAATAGAGGACAAGAATTCCCTTCCTCATATTTAGACGGTAGTTAGAGTCTCATTTGAAAGACAATTCCAATTTAAACTGCAATGATATCATTTATAAAAATTTACCTGAATTTCAAACTTCAGAAAGTAATGAATTAAGAGAAAATTCTAACCAATGTGGTAAAAGTGAAAACATCATTAGATTTTTACCTCAAATATAGAAAAAAAAAATGGCACTCTGACAACGTGTATTAAGTTGTCATCCCTCCACTCCCAGGAAGCTTTACTACTGAAAAAAGAATTATTTTAACAGTATAAAATAGACTCTAGGATGCTCGAGAATGGAGTCATACCAACAGACACCTTATTTTACAACTCACAAATTGAGGCTTAAGTTAGTTTTCTAATATTAGGGAAGGAAACAACATTTTGGAGAATCCATACATTTACAAGTGATTAAGGGTGATCAAGGTAAAGGAAGTTGTCTGACTGGGATGGATAATAGGGAAATGAATTTGCCGCCTATCTTAATAACTATTGTTTAAGAGGAGTTACTTAGAAACATGCGCCACATATAAACAGATGGGGGGAACTGTCAGAGAGAAAAACATGAGATTGTTACAGAAGCTTAGAGAATCCCTACCACTTGCAGGTGAGCAGTTTCAGGGCATCTGTTTTTCCAAAAGTGAATGCATATTTTGAAATTCTAGAATGAAAAGAGTGCCTCGTAGCTTTGTTCTTGCTGTTTCAAGAGTTTGGGAGGACATCATGCCTTCACGTTTTTCTTCAGCCCCTGCACCCCAATGTTTTCTACCTTCATCTCCATAGATATTACTTTCACCTGGATAATAAATAGCATTTGTCACTGGTTTGCAGAAGTTTGATTTACTGTTATACTAGAAAGCAGATACAAATGTATCAGCTCTGGAGATTCATACGTGCATTCTTTTAGGATATGATGAATTTCAAATTCTATTAGCTTATTTTTTATTGTATCTTCATACAAATAACTTCAGGTTATAATTAATTGAATAGTATCTTTTATTATTTTTATTTTATTGATTATAGGAAATACTTTTTATTTATACAACCTTTCTCAAAAACAATGTGTTCTTATAAAAGCACCACATTACCAGTCCCTCACCTATTACGTTCCCCTGTTCTATGCCCTTGGTAGCCTTTACACCAGCAAAGGTGAAAAACATGTTTGTGCTAAGTACCCTAAATAATTTGCATTTATGTATTTTTCTGCTGTAAATAAGGCTTAGTTAGAAAATATCTCATTCAAATAAAGCGTTGTGTTCTTCTTCAATGAAAGCATTTCCCAAAATAATGTAGGGGTATTCATATTTTCTTACTATATTAATATTATTTCAAAGGAAATAATTAAAATTATAGTTACTGGTGATTGACACCGTAATAATAAGACATCATATATTAAAAACTTCACTTTAATAGAGTTTTCCTTTTGAGATAACTCCATAAATTGTTGGAATAGAATTTTCAATTTTTGAACAAGAAAGTCTCATGAATAATATTGATTAAACTTTCTGCGTTATACCAAGACAACTTTAGGGCTTAAGAAATAATGAAAAGAGATATAAGATTTTTTTCATAATAATATCAGTATCAATGGCACTAGTACTATACTCTTAAACATAAAACAGAGAGATTTATTCTGATTAAATGAAATATTCAATGGGACTTTCTTATAACGTCAATTTATATTTTAATAATAATTGAAAAATATCAACTGAAACTTTTTCTCCACAAATGCCTCTATATTTTGACACTTAAGATGTACATTTAGTAATACCAGTTATTTATATTATCTATTTTGTTTAATGACTAACTGTGAAAAAATATTTTTATTTTAATAAACATCACCTTCTTTTCCAAGTAACTGGGTTCTTGAAAACACTTAGCTTATTTGTTGTTTATGAGTAAATACATGTATAAATACTCCATTTATGGACATACATTACTTGTTGGGTCAGTCTACTTTCGATTAAGTCTTTGTGTTATTAAAAAAATAATTACCTCTCATTAAAGTGAGACAGATCAAAATAGATTCAACATTAAGCCAACAAAAATAAATATATGTGATGGCAACTATGCTCTCACATTGAGACTACATCGAGAAATTCATGGACTTACTCATATTTTATGTCATTAAGAGAACTTCAAGATCTTTGATTCCAAGTTTCTCCTTTTATCTAAGTCCCAGAGTGGGTATGGGCTCCCCCAAATTACAGAGTTAGCTACTGCAAGATTCAGTCCAAACCTCTGTTGACTTCTAGTCCTAAGTATTTGATATTATGCTAATAAATGCTGCAGCCCATTTTCTTATTAATTTTGCTGTTCAAACTATATCAACTCCTTGTCCTTGGCTTGTTGTAGTATGGCTATGAGATGATTTAACTATACTAGTTTTCAAACATATACCAAACTTAAACCTGAGATAGATATATGTTTTATGTCCATTTTAGGATAAAATTAAATACAGTAACAGGGAACAGCAGTTTGTTTCTAATTTACTTTCTAATTCCGAAATTTACTCTTTTAAATAAATGGTTGTTTTTTTACAGTTCAAGTTATGATATAAAATACTTGTAATAAACTGAAATTTAGTAGCATTTCAGTAGCTCAGCTGAATCCTGTGACTTAAACTTGTTAATGAAACAGACATATGATACCCTTACAATAAAATAATGTAAAAATATTAATCTTCAACTTATCCAAATAATATATTAATAAAAGCATCATTTTAGCTACCATTTAAAGTTCCACTGATTTGCCATAATGTTTATTGAGAAATGCTTATTTTCATATCAATTGTTGATTCCAACCGCATTAAATTTTCAGAATGAGATAAAGAGGCATGCAGAACTCTCCAATTAGATTACATATTAAATAGCTACACTCTTTCTTTAAAGCAAGTGCCTCAGTCTTTCTAAATCGGTGTCCTATTTTCAACACTTTTAATGCTCAGTTATGCTATAATTTAATTTAAAGGGCCAGAACAGTATGTGTTATGACACACAACATAGCAGGTGATGTCCATCACTTTACAAACTGAGGAGTTAAGCTAGAAAGGAACCGGTTAATGCTCTTTTCCCAGACTCCAACAGGCACCTACCTCACAGATGGGTAGTTCAGACCTTAGGAAATACCAAGTAATTAAGTCATTTTAGAAAGAGTCTTGATCTACCGCTAGCAATAATAAGTCACTACATTTATGCAATAATCTAACACGAACCACAAACATATTTATGTGAATTTAATAAAGTAATAATGAAATACCAGCTTAGCCACAGTGGATCATGCAGGCATCACTACCCTGTATAAGATGCATCCTGTCATTTCTGAGGTAAGTCATTGAGCCGTTTGGCGCCTCACCAACCTTCTACTCTGTGAATCAGTGATAATCATCATCACCGCGAAAAAGCGGAATTTAGATAAAAAAACATAAAGGGAAGAGGCATCCGTGGAAGGCTCAACAAGTATAAGACATGCTAGGGCTTAGAAAGGAATATTTGCAGGCAGAAGAATTAGTCCACATGGCTAATGACAAAAAACATTGATTAAATTAGCAAATTCCCTAATTACTGGGAGAAAGTTGTGGTAACTGAAGCGGAGGCTAAACAGAAACTATTGACCCAACAACCCATGGCATTTAACTCCCGTTTCTAGAAATTGAAGAAAGGATCAGCTGTAGCTGAGACGAGAGAGCAGGGAATATTTCAAGTCCTTATCTTAAGCTGTTTTGAAGTAAAAAATGTGTTGTTAGCTACAGTCACCCTATCGTGCTATGGGAACTTTGTCCTTCTATTTAACTGCATGTATGTATCCAACAACCAACCTCCCCTCATCGCCCTCTGCCCCAAACACCATTCCCAACCTCTGTCAACTGTTATTCTATCCTTCTCCATGAGATCAACTTATGTAGCCCTCACATATCACCTATAACAAACATACAGTATTTGTCCTTCAGAATCTGGCTTAGTTCACTCAGTATAATAACCTCCATTTCCATCCGTGCAGCTGCAAATAACATGATTGTATTCTTTTTTATGGCTGGATAGTATTCCACTGTGTATCATGCCACATTTTGGTATCTGCTTGTCTGTGGAGGCACACTTAGGTTGACTCCATGTCTTTGTTTTTCTAACTTTCTCCCAGTCGCAACCCATATTGGAGAGTCAGGAATAGACTGAGGATTGTCATGATATTTTGGAAAAAGGAACAAATATCACTGGCTGGAAATCTTTCTAACGATTTCTACATGACAATGTTATCACTTATACCAAAATCAACCAAATATATCACAAAATTTAAAAAAGTTCTAATCTCATTGAGCAAATACAGTACTCAAAGAGATCCATGAAAGTATCTGTTATATCATTAAAGGTGACATTTCAAATCCATAAAGTAAAGGATTGAAAATGACTTAGAGGTAATTGGCTATTTATTTGGAAAAAAATTAAAAATTAGTTGCCTACCTCATATGATAAAAGCTATATATATATATATATTCTGGAAGGCATTAGGAGTTAACATGAAAAACACACAAATAATATGGTATAGATGAATATTTTTATATTTTTGTGGGATAGGTTTTTATATGCATAGCACAATTCTTAAAGCCATAAGAAATAACTAGACTAAGTAACTTTGTTCCTAAAATTGAAAAATAAAGTTAATAAAACAAGAGATTATATGTCAGTCAAAAACTATCCAGCAATCTCACTATTGGTTATTTATCCAAAGGAAAGGAAACCAGTATATCAAACACCCACGTTGTTGCCACATTATTCACCAAAGTGAAGACATGGAGTCAGCCTAAGTGTGCCTTAACAGACAAATGGATACCAACATGTGGCATTATACACAGTGGAATACTACCCAGCCAAAAAAAAAGAATACAATCATGTTATTAGCAACTCCATGGATGGAAATGGAGGTTATTATGCTGAGGGAACTAAGTCAGGTCCCGAAAGACAAATATTGTATATTTGTCATAGGCCATATGTGGGGGCTACATAAGTTGATCTCATGGAGAAAGATAGGAGAATAACAGTTAACAGAGGCTGGGAATGATGTTTGGGGCTGAGGGCGTCGAGGGGAGGTTGGTTGATGTATACATACATGCAGTTAAATAGAAGGACAAAGTTCCCGTAGCATGATGGGGTGACCATAGCTAACAACCCATTTTATATTTCAAAACAGCTTAAGATAAGGACTTGAAATATTCCCAAAGCAGAAAATGATAAGTACTAGAGGGGATGATACCCTAAATATCCTGACTGAGCATTACACATTGTATATATGCAACAAAATACTGCATGTACCATATAAAAATGTTCAAATATTTCAATAAAAATATATTGATTGGCTGAAAATATTGACAAATGACATAATTAACAAGTGATTGATTCCTTTCATAAAGAGTTCTTATGGTTAAACATTAAATGATTATTAGGAGCAGAGAAGAATATAAAAATAAATATGTATATATTAAGCATTTAACACCTCAGGTAGTATGTTAGATGCTTTTTATACATATAAAACATATATATTTTATACATTATATTGTACACTATATATTAAAGTATATATATTATAAAGATGCTTTATATACTAACTATATGCATTTAGTAGTATTATCTAATATTTTCCAAATATTCACTAGATGCCAGACTCTCAGGTAAGTACTTGTTACTTATAGAATTTAATTCTCCCAATAACACTGTGATGTTTCTTATATTAAGAATATGCATCTCAAATCATTAAATATCTCACTTAAGGGCTTATACTATTTAAATAGCAGAGAAGTCTGATTCAGAGTCTGTCCTTTAAGCTTTGTACTATGTGAAATTCTTTTATCATTATACATAATAGTGAATATTTTAAAAAATAGGTGTCAACTAAATTATGATACGTCCGATATTTGGAAGACTGTTCAGTGGTTAAGGAGAATGAGGTAGACATATGTTTATTAATACGAAACACAATTTCAGAATATATTAAATGGGAGGAAGAGATACAGAACATCATGATCCACTTCTGTTTTAAAAACTCTATTTTTATGTAGATAAATGTAGACATCCACATATTGACTTGAAAGGCATAGGAAAGGCACTGAAAAGATACATACTAATAGTTAGCATCCCCAGGGGTCGGTCTTGAGTGGTAGAATAAAGGGGAGAAAACAAGCGGGGCTTTCCAGTAGTTTTTCTGTGCTTGGTAATGCTTGAGTGTTTTACAAGAATAATATCATATAATCTTTTTTTAAAATTAAAAATCACATTTTGGAAGGGAATTATAAGCAGATTGTCTTGACTATAATTTTCTAGAAATTATTGTTCTGTATGAAGCAGATGTCCAATGTTTGATATATGTAAAATATCATTCCTAAAGGAAATGTCAAAATACTCTGTGAAACAGACCATACTGTACTCCTATATGTATGTGTGTGTGTGTATATACTCATATATTATATATACATATAAAATACATTTGATTGTGTTAGGACTGATGGAATTATCTGAATATTTTCATGATTGATTTCATGACAAATAACTTTCCAAATTTCAAATTTTATATGCGAATTCTCTCCTGAAAATATAAATTATTTTATGCATTAACATCTTAATATCAATGTGTTTAATAATGTCTCATCAAAATGTGTTTTTAAAATCTACATTGTTTAACTTTGATGACTCTAAAATGGATTAAAATATGTTAAATAGTTGCTTTTTTCTTTTAACCACACACATAACTCTCTGCTAATCTTTCCTAAAATTAGAAGTCTCCATGAGATTTTTTTTTCTGAGCACTGTCCCCCCTGCCCCCCCCCACCGATCAGAAAAGGAGGTTCGCATTTCTTTCCCTGCAATCCTTTCATGCACAAAGTTTATGGCGTCCACCCTGAGACGCCATTACCAGTGAAGCTGAGTTATTATATATCAAATTGAAATGAACCAGGAAATGTGTTTCTCATAATATTTCACAATTCCTAATGCAGGTACAGGCCCTGATAGACTCACCAAATTGCTCAAAGTTCAAACTGGATGTGAGCCATGCTATACATCAACCCACATTAGAATGATCTATCACTGTTTTGCATTTGGCATCGAGTTAATCTAATAGTGAGCTCTTAATTCGTTGAGTTGCAGTGTGGAAACCTGTAAATAATGCAGATCTGAATTTATCTGTGATCGGCCCCCAATTGAAACAAATGTGAAGTTGGACTGATATTTTTCACCACAACCTGACTATTCTGGTTTTCTGTTTTAACATTTTATTGAAGTACACTAGAATATATACAGAAAAGTACACACGTCATAATACACAACTCAACAATTTTCACAATTTGAACTCCAGGGTAAAGTACACTCAGATGAAGAAATAGACAATTGCCAGCATCCCAGCTTGATGTCACACATGTTTGTGCAGGAATTTCAGGGAAACTGCCACCAGTTTCTACACCAAAGTGGGTGCTTCTCAGGAGAAAGCCTGGAACTTGCATGCACAGCCCTGCTTATGACCTCTGCCAATAGCCACTCATACACTTACGTATGCTTGCTGCTACTGCAAATAAATATTGGTGGGATAGACTAAGAAATATACATTTGATCTCTTTACCTGGCTCCTAACACAGAGCTACTAAAACCCTTGTATTTCCCAAGAAATAGGGGTGCTAGGGGAAACTTTTGATGTGATACTTGATTTTTGACCCTGGTTTCTGACACCTAAGTCCTAACCCCTAATTCCCTGATGTTGGTGGTAAGCATATCTTGCATAGAGTTCCTAAATGCCATGAAATTTCCTATGTGCTAGGATCATCTTTTGCTCTATTGAGGGAACTCTTGGTGGGCTCCTGGAAGGCTTCAGGGTGGGGGTTGTTCACCAAAAAGACCAATCCAGGATTAGAAATGGGAAACTTTCAGCCACTTCCTTTGACTTTTGGAGAGGGGTGAGAGGATATGATTGAGTTAATCCATCATTTCCACATAATGACGCCTCTACAAAATTCTCTAAATTAAGGGGTTCATGTGCTGGGAGGGTAGCACATTTTAACTCCATGGGAACTGAAGCACCTGTGCTCAAGACCTTTCAGGACCTCACCCAATGTACCCCTTCACCTGGGTTTTTCTTTATAAAGTGCTTTCTGATAAACTGGCAAATGTAGGTGAAGGATTTTCTGAATTTTGGAAACTGTTATAGCAAATAACTGAACACAAGGAGGGGGTTGTGAGAACCCCTGAGAGTTCATCAGTTCGCCAGTTGACAGGTGCCAGCCTGGGACTTGTGATAGGTATTTGAGGTGGGGGATAGACTTGTGGAACCAAGCTCTTAACTAGTGGGATCTGTATTGACTTCGAGTGGTTAGTGTCATAATCAAATTGTAGGACATCCAGTTGGTATCTGGAAAGTAGCAGAATCAGTTGCTGTGGGAACCATCCCCCGCCCCCTCCACATTTGCTGATGGAAGTTTTCTGTAGATAAAAGCAGATTTTCCTTTACCTGACTTTTTTCTCTCTCCACTCTATCAAATTTCCCCTGGGTTCCTTTCATTGCAGAATTTAAATAGAAAGCTGCTAGCAAAAGCATCTGGTGAATGGTATTTCCAGGATTTATACCCCCATAATCAAACAACAGGCCCATAAGATATTATTAATGAACACAACAAGCACACTTTCCTTCTCTTTTAAAAACACTTAAGCATGTAATCTATTTATTTAGGATTTGTGCCATGTTTACTCCTGACAAGATTCAGAAGGACTACAAAATTAAACGATTAGAAAACAAAGAATTTAAAATAAAGACACCTAAAATAACCACAATAGGTCACCATTTTCCCATATCAAGTCATTAAATATTTTAAAAGACAATTCTCAAGGTTTTGCTGATTGTGTGGTGGAAAGGACTATTGGGTAGCCTACTTGAGAATGCTCATTAGTAGGGGCACAGGGTTCTCAGAAGTAAAAAGTTTGGATCTCATTTTGGTCCCAGTTTCACCTGGTTTGAAATCAGCTACACTTATTGATGTTATGTGGCCCCCTTCCCTCCCCTGGCAGTTTCCTACTACTGTCAATCCCTTTCTTATAGTACTATGTTAATTGTTCAGGGTCCACTTGTGAATGATAACATGTAGTCCTCAGTTCTTTGTTTCTATGATAGATCACTGAGTATTATAGACTCTAAATCCATCCAATTTGCTGCAAAGTTCATAATTTTGTCCTTCTTCATGGCTGCATGATATTCTGTCACGTAAATATACCTCATTTTTTTTATCCAGTCCACTTTCGATGGGTAGCACAGATGGTTCCATGTTTTTTGCTACTGTGAATAATACTGCAATAAGCATGCATTGCAAGTATCTTTTTCATAGAGCGATTTGAGTTCCTCCACGTATATTCCCAGAAGGAGGACTGCTGGGTCATATGGAAGGTCGATTTTTAGATCTTTTAGGAATCACCAAACTGTTTTCCACAGAGGTTGTACTAGTTGACATTTCCACTAACAATGTGGAAGTTTTCCCCTTTCCCTGCATCCTCTTCAGCATCTGTTGTTTTTTGAATTATCGATGGTGGACATCTCCGTGTAATTTTAATTTGCATTTCTTTGATGATTAGTGAGGTTGAGCATTTTTTCATGTATCTGTTGACTGCTCATAGGTTTTCTTTTGAGACGTGTCTATTCATATATTTTGCCCACTTTTTAATTGGACAGTTTGTATTTTTATTTTTGGCATGTTTGAGTTCCTTGTAAATCCTCAATGTTAGGCCTTTGTCAAATATACAGTTGGCAAATATTTTTTTCCCATTTTGTGGTCTGTGCTCCCATTTTCTTGATGGATTCTTTGGATTTTCAGTTTGATGAGGTCCCACTTGTCTATCTTGTCTCTTATGGCATGGGAATTTGAGATTTTGATCAGGAATTAGTTGCCAGTTGCAATTTCCATAAAGGTGTCTCCTGCATTTCCCAAGGTTCTTATAGTTTGAGGTTTTATGTTTAGATCTTTGATACATTTAGAGATGATTTTTGTGTCTGGTGATAAAGGTTTTGTTTTCATCTTCCGCATGTGATCAGCCAGTTTTCTCAGCACCATTTATCGAATAAGTTCTCCTCTCCCCATTGGTTGTTAGTGGAGGCTTTGTCAAAGATGAGTTGGTTGAGAAATTGAGGTTTTCCTTCCAGAATCTCAATCCTGTTCCACTGGTCTATATGCCTGTTCTTGTACCAATATCAGGCTGCTTTGATTATTGTAACCTTATAATAAAGTTTAAAGTCTGGAAGTGTGATACCTTCTGCTTTGTTTCTTTTGCTGAGGATTGTTTTGACTATTTGTGATTGTTCATATTTCCAGGACAGGGAGGAGTGATGTTGGTAATTTAATGGGTATTCTGTTAAATCTGTAGATTGCCTTTGGTAGGATGGATATTTTAACAATGCCAATTCTTCCAATCCATGAGTTTGGAGTATTTTTTGATTTGTTTTTGTCATCTTTGATTTCTTCTTTTTTTGTTGTTTTTCTTTTCATTTTTTTCTTTTAAAGATATGGTATACAATTCAGAGTTTTCTTTGAGCAGTGTTTTATAGTTTTTGTTGCAAAGGTCTTTCACTTCTCTTGTTAGAAAGATGATAAGGTATTTCATTTTTCTGTGGCTATTGTAAATGGGATTGTGCTTTTTGTTTGGTTCACTGCCTGTTTGTTGTTGGTATATAAGAATGCAACTGTCTTTTGCACATGGATTTTGTACTCTGAGACTTTGCCAAAGTCCTTCATCAGTGCAAGAAGATTATTCACAGATTTTTCTTTAATTTTGAGGTATAGAATCATATCATCAACAAAGAGGGATAACGTGACTTTCTCTTTTCCTATTTGGATACTCCTGATTTCCTTCTCTTGTCTGATTGCTCTGGCCAGAATCCAACACTATGATGAACAGGAGGGGTGAAAGTTAGCAGCCTTGTCTTCTTCCAGTTTTCAGGGGAAATGCTTTCAATTTCTGTCCATTTATCAATATGTTGACAGTGAGTTTACTGTAGATGGCTCTTACTATTTTGAGGTATGTTCCTCCTATGCCTAGGTGTTCAAGGGTTTTTATCAAGAAGAGATGGCAGATTTAATCAAAAGTTTTTCTGTGACTAACTATATAATCATGTGATTCTTATTTTTACATCTATTGATGTATTTAATTATGATTATGGTCTTCTGGATTTTCAGCCAGCCCTGCATCCCAGAATGAAACCTACTTGGTCATGGCAGATGATTTTTGAGATATGTTGTTGGATTTGATTTGCTAGAATCTTGTTGAGTATTTTTGCATCATGTTCATCAGAGATATTGATCTGTAGTTCTCTTTCTTTGTTAGATCTTTTCCCAATTTGAGTATCAGTTTGATGAATGATTTGGAGAGAGTTTTGTCTTTCTTGATTGCATGGAATCTTTCAATAGGATCGGCATCAGCTCCTCCTTGCAAGTTTTGTAGAACTCTGCTAGAAAGCCATCTGGTCTAGGACATTTTTGTATGTAGTTTTCTTATGATGGAGTCGGTTTCCTGGATTGTTATTGGTCTATCTAATGTCTCAATTTCTTCTTGTTTCAACCTTGGGAGGTTGTGCGATGTGGGAAAGTCCTCTATTTCATTTAGGTTTTCGAGCTTGTTTCCATATAGGTGTGCTTATTAATCTCTGATAATTGTTTGCATTTCTTTGGGGTCCATTGTAATTTGATATTTTGCATTTCTGATTGTGTTTATTTGGGCTTTTTTTTTTTTCTCTTTTTCTTGGTCAGTCTGGCTAGGTGTCCATTAATCTTTTTTGTCCTTTCAAAGAATCTGCTTTTTGTTTTGTTTATTTTTTCTATGATATTTTT
>CAUYQG010052771.1:0-12964 GCA_963574415.1 Tarsius wallacei
AATATCTTTCTGGGGATGGGGAGACACCTCTTATCATCATAGCTTACTAATTGTAGGCTTTGCCTCCACTATTGACCCATTTTGTAAAACATGTATTAGATCATCCCTCTTATCTCATTTAAAATATTTCAGTTGCTTCCCAATTGCACATAAAAGTCAAACTTCATACCCTGATCGTTGGCTTCCCATAAGCCCTTGCCTCCTGGTCTAACTTAATTTCCACTACACTTCCATTTTTTTTTTTTTTTACTACACTCCAGCCTTGGAGTGGAGTAAAATATGGTCTTCTCTTTAATCCCTTGTTCTTTAATCACAATCTTCATACTTTTTGTTACTTTTGTCCATAAAGTCTGTTCTCAGCTCTCCACTTGGCATCGGCATTCTCCTCATTTATACGTCCACTTAAATGTCACTTCTTTAGAGAGGTTTTCATAGATCTATAATGTGAAGTAACCCCCAATGCTAGACCTTCTCTAATTTTCAATTTATTTTCTTTATATCTATCTATCTATCTATCTATCTATCTATCTATCTACTGAAGTCTCTGAATTAGGGTTAGGGTTAGGGGTAGAGGTAGGGTTAGGTTTAGGTTTAGGGTTAGAGTTAGTCAGATTCTCACTCTGTCGGCCAAGCTGGAATGCAGTGGCATGCTCACAGCCACCGCAACCTTGACCTGCTGGGCTCAGACAATCCTTCTGCCTCAGTCTTCCAAGTACTTGGAACTACAGGCACGCGCCACCATGCCCAGCTGATTTTTTAATTTATTGTAAAAATGAGGGCTTGCCAAGTTGCCCAGGCTGGTCTCGAACCTGTGGTCTCAGGCAATCCTCTCACCTCCACCCCCCAAAGTTTGCGATTTTATGTGCTAGCCACCATGCCCAGTCAGTTCCTAATATTACTTGTAATTTTGTTATCCATTTTTCTTTCTCTCTTCTATTATTCACAATTTCCTCTCTCCATTAAAATAGGAAATATGAGCAAGGATGGACCCTGTTTGTCTTGTTTACCCCCGAATCCCAGGCATGGAACACTGCCAGACATGTAGCGCACAATTAATATTTTCTGAATTAATAAAAGATAAAAATAATAAATGTCTTCATTTGTGTGATTTGTAAAGAGTCAAGAAAAGCTTGTCATAACATTATGTTTTACGTGCATAAAAAATTTTACATTGAATTTGGCAATTTGGTGAAACATCCAACATTTCACCTTTTTTTGAAATTAGCAAAACTGACACGATAATTAAAATAAACAACATACCAACTTAAATACCTAATATGTTAATACATTGATTTTCTTCTGCTATGTCTATTTCTTTTTTTCTTTCTCCAAATGAAACAGGAAAAAAATAATTAAAACAATTTTCTGATAATGCAGATCATTCTAATAAACATTTAAAAGATAAGAATTATAGTCTAACTTTTTTGATGCACCTAGATAAAATTATAAATGTAATTGCTTATCTAATAATTTTTCATAGCTGCTTACATGCAAGTTGTGGCATATTCTTTATATAATACTTCCAGCTTTTCTTTATTGAATTTTACTAACAACAAAAAAGAATAATGAAATGCTTAATAGCAACCATCACTATGACATTTAAATTTACAGTATGTTAAGTCTTATATTATAACTTCTATAAAAATCATAAAATTAGGAGTAAGACAACTTGGGTTCTCATTCTAGTTTGACTACTGCGACCTTCTGCTAGCAATTTTAACACCTATGGATAAACAAATCCTAAAGCAACCAGCAAAATAATCACTAAAATTTGCCAATAAGGGAAACAAAGTGGATTTAAAACAAATATTCATTTACTCCTAAAAGATAAAGGAAAATAGAAAAGGGAAAAAAAGTAGATGGGAAAAAAAATAGCAAAATGATAGGCACACACCTAACAATATCAATAATCATGTTAAATGTAAAAGGTCTCACAAGTCAATTGGAAAGCAGAGATTGTCAGATTGAATAAAAATGTAGACCCAACTATATGTTGCCTACAAGAAATGAACTTTAAATATAAAAACACAATAGGTTGAAAGAAAAATGATGGAATAATTATAACATTCTAACACACATCAAAGATCAGCTGAAATGGTTGCTTTTTTTGGTATTATGAATAATACTGCTATTACCATTCATCTACGTATCTTTGTATGGACATATGTTTTATTTATCTTGGATAAATACTTAGGGGTGGAAATTCTGAGTCATCTAGATCCCACCTTTAGAAGCTAGAAGAGTAAATTAGACTCAAAAGAAACAGAAAAAAGGATGCAATGAAGATTAAAGTGGCCATTGGTGAAATAGGAAATAGAAAATAAAAAAGCAATAGAGAAAAACCAATAAAAACAAAAGCTATTTTTGACAAATTCAAAAAGTTGATAAATTTCTAGTAACACTGATAATGAAAAAAAGAAGTCACAAATTACTTATGAAAATAAGATGTCACTACAAATTAGTACTAAAGGTATTAAATGGATTTTAGTAAAATATTTTCAACAATTTTATGCCCAATTCAACAACTTATATAAAATGAACTCATTTCTTAAAGGACACAAATTATGAAAACTCACTCTAAAGTATATTAACCAGAATAGATCTATATTTCTCAAAAGAATTAAAATTACAATTTTAGTTCCCCCAAAAGCTATGATTTTCTTGATAAATTTAAGATTTAATTTGAAAAGAATACAATTGCATAAAACTCTTCCAAGAAAATAAAAAAGAGATACTACTTTGCAATTCATTCTACAAAATCAGAATTATTCTGATACCAACACAAAAGGCAATAAATATAAAGAAAACCACAGACCAATACCCTACGTGAATATACATACAAAATTCTTAAACCACATTTAGCAAACTGAATTCAACTATGTATTAAGAACATCATTATCAAATGGAATTTATCTCAGAATTTCAAGGGTAGTTTGACATTCAAAAGTCAATGCAATTTATGATTTTAAGAGCCAACAGAAGAAAAACCTTTTGATCATCTTAACAGACAAATAAGTCTAGAAATAAACCCACACTTACGTAATCATTGATTTTCAATGGTAATAAGGAAGTAGAAATGTAAAACTGTACAGTCACTTTGGAAAACAGAGTGACAATATTCTGTAAAGTTAAACATAGGCTTACTATATGACCTAGGATTTTTACCCCTAAGTATTTATGTAATATAAATAAAACACATGCATGTACACAGATGTGTAGATGAATGTTAATAGCAGTACCATACATAACAACAAGCTGAAAGCCATCCAAACATAAATGAATTTCAAAAAAAGTGAATTTTAAATAAAAAAGTCAAACGTAAAGCACCATATACTTTATAATTGTATTTAAAGGAATATGAAATTTTAGAAGACACAGAACTGCAGTGACAATTGTTTCGCATGTTTGGTGTAAGGGAATATTTCACTGCAAAGTGGCACAAGGGAATTCCAAGTGGCACAAAAGGATCAAAGGATAAGTGAATTCTTTTATACCTGCAAGCTATGAAAATTTCTGAGAAATAAAAACCAGAATATGTGATTACTAAAAGGGCCTATTATATACTTGGAAAAAATTGATGTATCTTAGCAAAATGATTGAATTTTAAAATATGGAGAAAATAATGGACATGGTAGCTCACACCTGTAACCCCAGCACTTTGGGAGGATGCTTGAGGTCAGGAGTTTGATACCAGAATGGGCAGCATAGTGAAACTTCATCTTCACATAAAATTAAAAAAATTAGCCAGGCATGGTGGCACACACCTGTAATCCCAGCTACTTGGGAGGCTTAGGCAGGAGAATCATTTAAGCCCAAGGAGTTCAAGGCTGTGGTGAGCTATAATAGCACCAATGCACTCCAGCTTTGGTAACCGAGTGAAACTCTGTCTCAAAAAAAAGTAGAAAAATAATAAAAGTCTTTTAGACTTTAGTCTTTAGGCTTCACAGCAGAAATAAAATCATTTAGAAAGGACAAAAGTCAGTTTGCAATTATCTTCAGAGTAACTTACAAAACAAGAAAACAAAAGGCAAACATTTCAAGAAGCTCAAAGAAATAACACATTCCTAAAACTTTATAGCCAGACAGGTTATCATGCATCCGGTAATAGACAATAAATCAATTGTAAACACTGAAAACATAGGGAACAAAACTGCATTACAAGCACTTTATAAGGAATCTACTATGGGACAATATTCACCAAAGAATGATCTAGACAATATTGTCAATAATGTATATCTAATAAAAAGTGTATTCAAATTAAATATTAATTACAAAGTATATATCTCCATGCATAGAACATTTGTGAAATTTTGACAAGTATTATGTCCCAAAGAAAACCTCAATTATTTCCATAAATAAACCTAATTCAAATCACTTTTTCTGGATAAGATGTGACAAAACTATCAATCATTAACAAATGTTTATCTTCTATGTATAAATAATAAGATATCTCTGCTTTAATGATAATAATTTTTAAAAAACACTGTTGCAGAGAGGATATAAAAACCAAAATTGGGAATTGTTTTTATTTTTTTACTTGTTGAGACAGTCTCACTCTGTTGCCCAGGCTGGAATGTAGTGGTGCAATTCCAGCTTGCCACAACCTCAGTCTCCTAGCTCAGTGATCCTTTTGCCTCAAGCCTCTTGAGTACCAGGACTACAGGAAAGTACCCCTATGCCTGGCTAACTTTTCATGTTTTTATAGAAGTGAGATCTCAATGTGTTGCCCAGGTTGTTTGTAAACTCCCAGCCTCAAGTTATTCTCCTGCCTTGGCTTCCCAAAGTGCTGGGATTACAGGCATGAGACATTGCACACAGCCAGAAATTTTTTAAATGCATTGATAATGAAAATTTCATATATTACTAGCTATTAGATATAAGTAGATAGCAATTAGAGTTTAAACCAAGGCTTTAAATATGTCAACAAAAGTTAAAATAAATTCTCAAAAACCTAGGAAGGTAAAATAAAGTAAGTCAGAATAAAAAGGTAAATGCAGAAATAAATATGATAGAAAATCACAAATCAAAGTGTGTATGCTTTGAAAAAAATCAACAAATAAAAGTAACAGTGGTTAAAAATACTACTATCTAAATTTATAAATAAAAACAGGGAGAAAAATACAAAGACATAAAATAGAAATAGCAAATTGAAAATCACCATTGAAACAGAAAAAAAAAATAAAACGCTTCTTTCCACAAATCTATGAAATAAATTTAAATCTAAGGGATGATTTTCTAGGAAAACACTATTTGGCAAATTTACTCTCAGTACATACTAATTTCTTCAGAAGAGATGGACAGAATTATTAAAGAACTGCTTCAAAAAAGTATAAAGATTTTTAAAGATAAGATCATCCTAATGCCATTGAACTTGGGTCAGAACATAGAAAAAAATCTTTTTTATGGCTTTAGTATATAGCATTGGCATCAAAATCAGATAAAGAACACATAAAACAGAATTATAAACATCTTGCTTTTGAAAATCAATATAATCATCTCAATAAAATATAGGTAATAGCATGTAATTTATTAAAAATAATACATTACAGTCAAGTGGTATTCTTTCCAGGGATGTAAAAATGCTTCAATATTAGAAATTGTATTAATATAATAATTCACCATATGTATAAATCTAAGAAGAAAAATCATAATTATTTGCATAGACACTTAAAAGAACTTTGACAAAATTCAACATATCTTACTGGTAATAACACTCAACAGCATACAAATTGATAGCATTTGACATAAGAATATAGTATATACTTTTGCCTGACCCCCAAAGTCAGAATTTTACTTAAGAGAGAAACTTCAGAAACATTTCCTCAAAGATAGAACCCAGACAAGTATGTACACTGTCTCTGTTTCTTTATAACAATTAGTTAGAGGAATTAGTTAATGAAACTAAACACAAGAAAATAATAGACACAATAGGAGTAAAGGAAACAAAAAAATACTATTTGCAGATGATATGACAAAATACCTGTAAACCCTCCAAATTAACAATGACAAAAACTTAATACAAGCAATAAAAAAATTCACTAAGAAGGTTATAAAATTAACAGACACACATCCTTAACCTTCATACACACAAAAATAATGGTTAGGCAATGAAAGAAAAATATCTGACTTGTAATATCTACAATAAAAATTAAATATTTCAAAATAAACCTAACAAAAAATGGAAAAATCCCTAAAATACATAAAGTAGTAGTAAACAAATGGTGATGCATTTTTTAGGTTAGACTAGGAAATCTCAACATCATTAAAATGTGAATTCTTCCCAAATTAATATTTAAAGTTAAAGCTATTGCTGCTAAAACAAGATTTTTTTTTTCCTGGACTAAATATCTGCAGTCAATTTCAAAGAACATACGAAAAAAAGTCAACAAGCACAGATAGCTGAGGTTAAAAAGAAAAAAAACTTCACGAGAGGGGTTTAGCCCTAACAGACCATAAAGCTTTTGTAACTAAAACAATGTGGTAGCTGGGCACAGTGGCTCAAGCCTGTTTTCCCAGCACTTTTGGAGATCAAGGTGAAGGGATTGCCTGAACCCACGGGTTCGAGAACAGACTGGGCAACTTCATGAGACCTTATCTCTACAATAAATAAAAAATTAGCCGGGCATGTTAGCATGCCTGTAGTTCTAGCTATTTGGAAGGCTGAGGCAGAAGGATTACCTGAGCCTAGCAAGTCAAAGCTGGGTTGGCCATGAGCGTGCACTGCACTCCAGCCTGGGCAACAGAGTGAGACTCCAACTCAAAAAACAAACACACAAATAAACAAACACAAAAAACATGGTGCTTGGAAGACAATAGATGGTCCAGATAGACTCAAGTATAAATTATAATGAAGTATACAAAGTCTGACAGTTAAATTGGTGAACTCATTCTAGAAAAAGTGCTACATCTCTCACTGCTGAATATCACTATGGTCACCTATGAAGTACTTCCCAGAAGCTATGCACTGGCACCAGTGCCTAGTCCTCCTATCAAAGCAATTTTGGAACTCTTTTTCTGGAGTGGTCATCAAAGCCGTCGTTGTGTTACACTTGATGTTCTGAATATCATCAAAATGTCTTTCTTTCAATATTTTCCCTGTCTTTGGCTAAAGGAAAATGTCATTGAGTGCCAGATCAGGTGAGTAGAGAGTGTTCTGATACTTATTTGTTTACTGACTATAAACTCCCTCACAGACAGTGCTGTGTGAGCTGGTGCATTGTTGTGATGCAAGAGCTCCTTTGAGACCATCATAGCACACACCTTTCTCCTGCCAAGATTTTCAATTAAGATTTTCCTAACTGTTTATCGATATTTATTTGGTCTGCTATACTTCTTAAAGTCAGTTGATAATTTTGACAAATTTTTTGCAATGTTTTTGTCAGTTCTGCTCATTACTAGCCATTCTGACGACTCCTCATCAGTGATGCTTTCTCTATCCTCAGAAAAATGTTTAATATATTTGTACACTGCTGTTTTCTTTATGGCATTATCCTAATAAACTTGGACTAATGTGTCCACGATTTCACTTCCACTCTTGCTGAGGTTAACAAGAAATGTAATGTTTGTTCCTTGCTCGAATTCAAGCTCTGACATTCTCCTGACAGCACACAAAAACAAGCAACAACAATAATGAATGCCACTCAGCAAGACACTGCCACACATCGACATGAACACAGTTGAGAGACACTGATATACCAAGGTTATGAAGCCTTATTGAGTTGTTTGTGCATTGCTGCCAACATAAGTGCATGGTGGCAAGTTTACAAACTTAATTATAAGATCTCGTATGACAAAGGTAGCATCTTTGGACTTTATAATAAGTGGTACTGGGACAACCAGAGGAACACATAAAAATATCAAATTGAATCCATATCTCACACTATACCTAGAATAAACATAAATTATTTCAGAAGTTTAAATATCAGAAATACAATTACATGTTCTAGAAGAAAATATGAGTGAATTGCTTTATTAACTTGCTTTGAAGAAGACTTTCTAAATATCACTTAAAATTTAGAAGCAACCAAAGGAAAGACTGACATATTCAATTACAAAAGATTTTGACTGGCAGTACAATTGAGCAAAGTCAAGAGATAAAAGACATATTGGGGAAAATATTGAAACTTCTATTACAGATAAGTGGTTCATATTCTTACTATATAAATAGCTCCCCCAAGCTAATAAAAGTCTCAAAAATAGAAAAATCTCTGAAAGACATGCATGAGAAAATACAGTAAATATAGGTGGTTTTGAACTAATGTTATAAGATGTGTAATTTACTCATAGTACTAGAAATGCGTAATAAAATGACACAAATATAATTTCTCACAAGATAGATTGGCAAAAATTCAAAAGCTTTACAACATATTTTTCTGATGAGGCAATAGAAAAATAGAACCACACATCTTATTAGAAGGATTGCCAAATGCTATATCCTCTCTCGAACATTTACCAAGTGATCAAACTTTATGTCAATAATAATGGAAAAAAATCAATGGTGCCTCCTGTGTGATGGAATGAAAAGCACACAGGATCATTTCTATAATACATTTTTGTCAAAAATGTTTACTGTGAATGGAAACAGATAATCAGAAACATAGGGCATTGCAGGGAGAAAACTGGCATTAAGTTTTTTTGAAAAAAGTCAATGTCATGGGCAAAAAAATTAAAAATTTGTGAGACATGTAGATTAAAGAGATAAAAGAAAGCAATTCACAACAATAAGCATCCTAGATTAAGGCAGAAAAGAGAATGAGAGATGGGGGAGGGGAGAGAGATCCGGGAGCATTAGGAGAAATTTGATAATGAACTCTATATTAGAGAATGTATTTAAATAAATGTTAAATAGGTGCTATAGAATATTGTGGTAAGGTAAGATAGTGAGGTAATGTGCAGAAAATTCAAGACAAAATATTTAGGGTTGAAATATCATGATGCTTGCAGATTTCAAAGGCTTCGAAATGGGGAGGAAGGAAAAGAAATGCAGCAGAAACTTACAGAAATGTCAATGAAAAATATACAACAAAACTATTAAAGTTAAAAAAAAAACACAAGGGGTTATATTTTAGGGATTGCAAATACTTTCCACTCATACATAGATGTACTCTAATATTTTACAAATAGGTAATTGTGTAGTTTGAGGATCAGAATTAAAAAGTGCTATATCTAAAATAAGTCAGAAAAAGATATTGGATCCTGAAAATTGACTAGATTAAAAATATATCTAATAATGATAAAGATACTGATGACAAAATGAATTAAATTTTTTTATGAAATGTTAGTGATGGAAAATACTTATAAATTAACATAAAATATGTGATTTTAAGTATGTATATTTAATTGCCATACAATATAGGAGGACATTTGATGCTTTAGCTTATCTCTCTAAATATTAATTTTATTGTTAGCAGATTTCCTTTTTAAGTCTCATAAGGATAAAGAGAATATTCTCTTATCTTTGGATAATCTTGTATTTATACTGTTGTATTATACCTGTTGTATTTATCTTGATTATGAAGTGAAAATATTATCTTGGGGTGTAAACATATGCTGAAATATCTTACAATCGGGAAGGAGGCAAGATGGCAATGGAATCGGTGGGAGTGTGAAAGTTTCTGCAAGGGCAAGTGTCCATAAAGACAGTCTGTGTGAGTGAATGAGTGCCCTTGGAAGTGAAAGTCTCTTTGAGGGGAGACTCCTACCGGGGCTCCCGTCCAGAGGCGGATGCAACTCACCACTGCCCTGAGATCAGAGCCTTCAGTGTGCAGGATCATCAGTCATTCTTGGGGTCTCTCGGGAGTAGGCAGCAGAGGTTAGCTGCTCTCAGCACTTGGCACCTGGCCCATGTCACCATCACCAGCAGTGGACCAGGCACTGGCAGAGGGAACCGTGGAGAGGGCACAGAGAGGACATCTGGATCTGAACCTTGTCACCAGTGAAGAGACACCAACTGCAACCATTTTCTCTGTCCCAGGTCAGGTAGAGACCTGCATTGGCCCCCTTGCTTGGTTCAGCCTCCAACCTGGGACCCAGAGGTGATTCCCACCCACCCCATGGATCACTACTGACCCATAGTGGAAACTTCAGGAGTGAACACAGAGAGACAGATGCTGGACCAGACACAGACACATCAGATCTGAGTGGGGGACTTGGCAGCAGCAGCAGCAGTGGAAGAGTTAGGTGAGTTGGGATCTGATTCATCCTCCTCCGGCAGTAGTCTGTAGTGCTAAGAGCTATTCCATTGGCCTGCACCTAAAGGGGAGGGGAGGTGTTGGAGATCGGAATCCACTCCCTGCCCAAGCAGAGGCCAGAAGCAGAGCAGTGCTTGGGAAAGGAACCTAAAGTTCCAAAAATGGCCACAGAGAAAGCTCTTTTCTTTCCTTTTTCTTTTTTTCTCTGTTTTTTGTTTATGTTTTAGCACTTTTTTTTTTTAGTTTTTCTGTTTGCCTATAGGTATTTTTAAGAGTGAGTGCATCAGGTTTTTTGTTTGTTTATTTGCATGTTTGTATGTTGTTGTTTTCTCTTATTTTGTTTGTCTTTCTCTGTTTCTTTGTTTATTTGTTAGTTGGTGTCCCTGTCTGCTTTCCTTCTTCTTCTCCTCTGTCTTCATCTTCCTTTGGTCTCCCTTCTTCCTTTTTTCTGTTCTTCCCCTTTTACTTATTTCATTTTTCTTTTCTTTTGGGGGGGGCATGCATACACTCCCACCACATGGACAGATTATAAGGTGTTGGAAAGTGGGTTCCATGGGGTCCATGCACTTGTAAGTGGACACTGTGATCTGCAGATAGCTTCTGAACCACAGCTGCCCCCATCACACCTAATCAAATCTTCAAACTGCAAAAAGCACAACCCCTCACCCCCAGTTTGGCTTCAAAAGTGAACATGATGATCCAGATGATCTACAAAGGAAGAATAGGGGATTGAGCAAACAGAAGTGAGAGCTAGCTCCCATCACTGAGCAATGGAATTAAAGAAGGAGGGGAAAAGGAGAGTGAAACCTTCACAAATGAGGAAGAATCAAAGGAAGAATACTGGTCCCATACAGACTCCTGGAAGACAGCATGGGAGAATACAGACTTTGGAATTCAAAAATGAAGAGCCCCCAGAATGACTGGTCTCAAACCATGAATCCAGAGATCAAGATATTAACAGAGATAATGAATAGAAATGAGAGACAAGAGCAAAGAATGAAGGAGTTGATAACTGAGATGATGCCAATAAAGAATATACTAAGTGAAATTAATAGCAAACTGATAAGCATAGAAAGCAGAATTAACCAAGCAGAAGAAAGAATCTCAGACTTGAGGACCAAAATATGGAACTAACCCAAACTGTTAAAAACATAGAAAAGAAGCTTAAAAAGATAGAACAAAGCCAACAAAAGATGTGTGATTATATCAAAAGGTCAAACCTAAGATTAATTGGCATTCTTGAGGCAGATTGAAAAACAGAGATCACTCTGGAACACACATTCTATGAAATTATTCAAGAAAACTTCCCTCATCTCATCAGAGATGGGATCATTTAAATACAAGAGATTCGGAGAACCTCTGCAAGACATCAAATGAAAAGACCAATTTTTAGGCACATAGTAATATGCTTACACAAAGTAGGTATGAAATAAAAAATCTAAAGGGCAGCAAGAGAGAAAGGTCAGACTACTTACCAGGGAAGACCAATTAAAGTAACAGCAGACTTATCTACAGAAACACTAAAGACTAGAAGAGACTGGAGTCCAATCTTCAAAGTTCTCAAAGATAAACAATTCCAACCAAGAATTTCCTACCCAGTTAAGCTAAATTTCATCAGCAATGGAGAATTAAAATCTTTCCCAGATGTTCAATCCCTAAGAGTTTATGCCACCTACAGACCAGCTCTACAAGAAATGTTTAAGGAAGTATAAAACACAGAAGAAAGAAAAAAAAAGAACGATCACAATCTTCCCAAGAATATAGAAAAAAGATGGAAAACACACAGATATATCAACCCAAATATCAAAAGAAAACCAACCAACAAACAAACAACAACAACATCAAACCCTATAAGAACTTCATGACAGGAATAAACTCTCACATCTCAATAATTAGCCTGAATATAAATGGACTGAATGCACCACTGAAAAGACATAGAAGAGAAAACTGGATTTTAAAAAATGATGCAACAATAAATTGTCTTCAGGATACTCATCTCACCAAAATGGACACTCACAGACTCAAAGTAAGAGGATGGAAATCAATTTTTCAGGTGAACAGAGCATAAAAGGAAGCAGGGTTGTGATCTTAATGTCAGACCCTTTAAGTTATCAAAAATTTAAAAAAATATGGAAGGTCACTATATAATGATAAAAGGTTAAATCCATCAACAAGAAATATCCATCCTAAACATATATGCACCCCACACAGGCACACCAACCTTTATAAATCAGCTTCTAGGTAAACTAAAATAAGACATTGACTCAAACACTATCATAACTGAGGACTTTAATACCCCACTAACAATCCTAGATAAATCATTGAGGCAAAAAAAATCAACAAGGAGATCCAGAAAATCAACTTGACTCTTGACCAAATGGACTTAATAGATAACTACAAAACACTCACCCAACAACCACAGAATATACATTCTACTTATCACCACATGGCACGCATTCCAAGATCAACCACATCCTCAGACATAAATCAAGCATAAACAAATTTCATAAGATTGAAATACTGCTATGCACCTTCTCAGACCACAGTGAAATAAAAATAAATATCTACACCCAAACCCACAAAAACATGGACACTAAACAGCACAATGCTGAACAACTCCTTGGTCAACACAGAAATCAAAGCAGAAATTAAAAGATTTCTGGAAACAAATGAAAATAAAGATACATCTTCCCAAAACCTCTTGGATGCCATGAAAGCAGTACTGAAAGGGAAATACATTTCTTTATGAGCACACATCAAGGAAATGGAAAGAT
>CAUYQG010052775.1:0-75697 GCA_963574415.1 Tarsius wallacei
AAAAAAAAAAAAAAGAATCGTACAGATGTGGATGGAATCAGTGAGGAAAAAAATGTCATTCCTAGGGATGAAGGACACCAGTTATAGAATGTTCTGTGCAAACTCTTTCAGCATCTGCCAATGTTTTGCCTTTTTTCTCAATGTTGAGAGATTTTAGGGACAAATAAGAGGGGAAAGCTGGCCTCAGGAAACCATAATTGCAAAATCTCAAAGTTTAATTATCCAAATAAGCTATAAGCATCTGCTCTTCAGAAGCAGATGACTATCAAATGATAACTGATGACAGCAAACGGTCTGATATGGATTCTAAATACCCACATTGTCTCCCTGAACACAACTCTGATCTTTGGAGGCAGGGTTAGTTCTGTGCACATTATATTTAGAATAAGGCTATGAACCCTTTCTTGTCATTCTGTGTAATCTTGAAGCGCCAGTTCCTCAACTTTTCTCCCTATCATCGCTGAAGGAAATGGTATGCATAGAGGCTTCTTTGGAAAATTCCTGTAGGATGTGCTCTGGATGTCATAGGGTTATGGAAGCAGACTAGGAAAGAGCTCTGTCTGAGGATACTTGTTTACTCTCCCACGTCTTTGAATTTGATATCTTCACATTGAAGGAAGCCATATTAACTCAATACTGCATTTACTGCAGGGATGTGCCTATGAATTTCATCCACTATATTACTCAGTGGTATTTAAGAATGTCATTCACTACCTTATTCAGGAGATTAGTATAAGTAATTTCTTTTATGTTAACAGAAAACTTTATTTCTCCTAATAAATTAACATATTGTTTTTGCTTCATATACAAAAAAAATTTAAACTAATTATATTTCCATTTTGGCTATCAGGGTTAACAGAGCCAAATTTGTGTCTTGGTTTTAGCAACAATATCTGCTGATTATCACTTTTTGTTGTTGTTAACATATGTTTCTACTTCATCTATAGTTTACAAAATTTGTTATTGTTCTCTCTTTTTTCTTTTTCTTTCCCTTTCTGTCTTTCTCTCTTCTCCTTTTTTCTCTCCTACCTTTCTTCTTTCCCTCCTTTCTATCTATCCTTTTTATTTAGAAATATGGCATGTTTTCATTTAAACTGACTCAAATATTTTGTCTAATGAGGTAAGGCATAAACATAAAAATCAAATATAGAACATATTTTAAAATCTCATGTAAAACTCAAGCAAAAACCGTACTTTGGATAAAATAAATATGTATCAATATCATATACATTAGCTCTCAGATTTCTTAGAACCAAAATAATAATTATTTCTCTAGGAATCAAATGTTCATAACACAAACTGTACTCTCCTTTTTGTCCAGTCAATGAAACATATTCTCTTTTTTTCTTATCTGAGAAACTGCTATCTTCATCAAGAAATATAACTGTTCTCATTGTAGCTACCAAGTATAATCATGTGACATTTTGCCTCTATCAAAAGGGACAGCCCGAAGGAATAAGAAGCTCAAATACTTACATACTGACGGATGTGAGGCGCAATGCAACTGGAGACTACAAGTGCTCCCTGATAGACAAAAAAAGCATGATTGCTTCAACAGCCATCACAGTTCACTGTAAGTCACCTACTTCATTACCAGCTGTACTTTAAAGGACTTTAATCATCTAATGTAGCTATCTTTTCAAATCACTTGCTGCTCTTTCGTTCTTAAATAACTTGGCTTCAATAGATTTGGTAGAGAGGGTCAAAGTGAGCTCAACTTTGGTCCAGATTTGCCCTGCAAGATTGAAACCTTGCGTAGATCTGACAACTGCAACTTTTGGTGATGGTAAAATGTCTTCAATTTGTGGTGTCAATAAGCAATATTCATATGGATCTTAAGGAAACAACTCATTATATATTTTAATAAATTATTTTGACACTCTTGAGGTTCACCAGGTTTACGGCTGGCCATCAATGGTATAGATTATCTGTTTTTATTACAGAATAATATGAACACCTAAACCCAGGCAACATAAAGTTACTGTAAACTCAGCTTTCAGATGAGAAAATGGAGAAAATTCAAAGTTATTCGTTGACTGAATCTAGAAGGATAGACTATTTCTAGAAACAGAACCTCTTCAAAATCACTTTGGACATAGCTTTTTAACTTTTAATTGGTTTTTACCTCCAAATATCCCAAAAGTTATATTTTGCCCTAATGTGATAGGAAAAGAGATACCTAGACATAGAACTTGAGCTTTTTAAAATTTTCTAACTTATGACAGTTCATTTTATTGATGCATCCGATACACCATGGAAACAGTAAACGAATACACACTGAACCCTGGTGACACTAGAATTCACAAAGTGCTTTGGGCAAATGTCAGTCTCACTTGGAGGTACAAAACAAACTCTAATTTTGCATCCAACAGTACCATTGATAAGGCTACAATCCCACTGAATATGAAGAGACTTTAGAAATTGTCCTGAGTACGTAGTGCTAAATCTTTCACTCTATCCATATGAGTAATGCTTGAAAAACATGTGGGATGGTAGCTAAAATTTTGAGAGAGATACCAGTAGGTGCATTGGGGAGTGAAGCAACCAGATGGTTGCCTTTGATTGTCTGATGTCAGGAATGCACTCTGGGGAACCCAGTAAAAACAGTGGACTGTTAAGAAATGTTCACATCTGGACCATTTCTCTCTTTCCTCCATATTCATGTTGCACGGATTTGAGTGTGTCTGTCATCAGGGGCTAGTTAAAGAGAAATTAGTGACCTCTCAGTGTAATAATAGTGCCACTTTTCCTCTGAGGACCAGGCAGACATAGGACCATTTATCCAGGTCTGTTTTATGGGGAAAAAAATAGTGAAGTAAGGGAATAGAGCCAGCAAATAGAATTGCCTGTAGAATAGTTTTCTGATGTCATTGTTCATGATGAATTTAGGGCAATAACCAATGATCCAGTGTGTTAGAGATAGGGTGACATGTTTATGTTTAAGAGGTGCTGGCTGCACAGGATCCTTAAAAAAAGAGGACCCTTATTTATATTACCTGTAGGTCAGGCAGGGAGGACTGCATACCAACTGACCAAGCAAAAGACTTGGTTGCAGCCACATAGTGTCTAGTGCCAAGATGATCAGCTGTGATGGGGGGTGGGGAGAGGATTAAAAAATGCATAACTGTTTATTGGATTTTAGTGCATTTAATTAGATTTAAATGCATTTTGGTTTTGACATGTAGACTGTAACATTGGGTTTTAAAGTCCCATTGATCTTCAAAAGCTGAAAAAAGTATTAGAAGTAAATCAACATTTAACTCTAAACTATATGAAAGCATAAAAATCCTATTTTTGCTCATGTATCTTTGATCTCTTGGTTATTTTCCAAAAACAAGATTTGTTTCCTTTACATAGAGAACCAAAAGGAGTATGAGTAGAGAAGCATCCACCTACTCCTACACATGTTTGCAGTATAGACCTCATGATTCCCACCTTACAGATTTCTAGATGCTGATGAAACAGCTAGCGTGCCTCTGCCAATTTGCACCCACATAGATTCTTCATCAAAACATTCGAAGTCCATCATTATCCTTTAACATCTTTTATCTACTCACTGACAAATTGCCTATCCAGCTAATAAGAGCTTCTAACCCATCCTGAATAAAATTTTCATCTAAATATAGTTCACCCAAATAGTCAAAAGAAACTCCACTTTTCTATGCAGTGGCGCATGTTTTAATTTTAATAAGAAACTGAGACACCCGCTCCTTTCCTTCATTCATAGAACAATCGTGTCTGAGACCCTATCATGTGGCAGACACTATTGGTACTTCAGTGACAAATCAAGCCATGGTCCCTACTTTCATGGACTTTACAGTAACAGGAGAGATGGACATTAAAAATCGATGTTGCCAACAACCAACAAATTGCAATTGTAACATGTAAAACCAAAAGGAAACACAGAATGCGATGGCAAATCTCAATACCAGTACCATAGCATATAGACTCAACTCCTAGTGTGGCAAGCATGGTCCTTTGCAGTCTTGGTCTCAACTAATTAAAAATATGTTTAATTTCCATGAGGTATCACCATGTACCAGATTACTCAGCGCTGTGAAATCTGCCAAGCTCTCTCACTTCTTTGCCTTTGCTTATATGGCAAATATTTTCCTTACATCTCCATCTATCAAAGCTTTTCCCAACCATCAAGGACCATGTACAAAGTGTTTATTACTGCTTTGAAGTTCAGTTTGGCTCTTTTCTCTATACTCTCATAGTCTTTCTTTGTGTCTCTGTTTCTAGCTTGCCATTAATTTTTCAACAAATGTTTATTGAGCTCCTAATCTGTGGCAGATTTGCTAGGGGATGCTGATTTCGTGGACTGTGTATTATGTGTAGCCAGTTGAGTGCATGGTACTTCTACCTCATGGAAATATAAGCTAATTCTTCATCTCTGCATCTCCTATCGATGCTTGAAACATAGTAGCTGTACGGTAAATGTTTGTTCAATGGAATTGGGTTTTTCTCCTACAGATCATACTATGACATTAAAATGTTTATGGAAATTATTTTCCATCTGAAAGATTATACATCCTTAGATGAATTTTATTTTTAAATAACAATATCTGCTGACATTGTACCTAACAATAGATTTTATTTAAAATATCAATTGCATAGGAAATAGAATAGCATTTTAAAAAATCTACTACTGTAGTCAATTTTTTCTGAAGAAACACATAGACTATCTCATGGTTTTTCTATTTATCACTTGTTGTCTCAATATACTTGATTTTCAAGCATTTATGTCTCACCATTTCTTTTATTATAGTATTTACCTAGTAACCATCTTTCTTTATTTTTTTCCGGAAGTGATACGAGATTTTTTTTTTTCTTAAGGTGATAAATCCTAGGGGTATTTTTATATGCCCTCAAAACATCAATCACGTTAACTGCATAAAATGGATAATCAATTAAATTGACCATTCACTTATCCAAACTGAACTCAAAGATGGCTTGAAAACCTAGGCTGATTATGCTACAGTTCAGTTATTTCAGTCATATAAATCAGTTCTGAATTTTCAAGTTCAGTTAGGATGAAATTTTTTTCTTTCATCTTTTCTTCTCCAAAATATTTTGACTGTCTTACATTCTTGGAGTTTGCATTTTGAGCAGATTTTCTGCTTCACAGATTTGGATTTGTCCTTAAGCCCAAGTGGGGAAGTGACCAAGCAGATTGGTGATGCCCTGCCTGTGTCATGCACAATATCTGCTAGTAGGAATGCAACTGTGGTATGGATGAAAGTAAGTGTTTTTTCTTGGTACTACCCTGCTATTTAGACTGGTTTCTTTTGTACTTTATATCATATCCAAATTTAATATATATATATGTGTGTGTGTGTGTGTGTGTGTGTATGTTTATACATGCACACTCATGTTCTCCCTCTCTCTCTCAGTGTAAATCAAATCACAATAAAATTATAGAGCTATTCAACAACAGCCTTCATAATCGATGCTCTGAAACTTTGTTGTGTTACTCTAATTACTCTAAGTAATTATACACACACACCTGTGTGCTCATACACACAAACACAGTGCGTATATACCTTAGGACTTAACAATTACAATATGCTCTAGCCCACATTATCCTTACATGGTGACACCTACAACAACCCTGTGAAACACAGAGATTAGTTATTATTTTCCCCTCTTACTCTTAAAGACTTTAAGGCAAAAGAAATCACAACTGACAGAGTTAAGACTCGAAGTCAGGCCTTCCTGAACATAAATACCACGCTTCGATAACACACCTTTGTATCTCTCTGCTGCTGAAGTTACTCCGTTTCTGAAAACAGAATCCACTGGATTACAAGCCATAGTAGGACACCTAGAACATACTAGGAACTTATTAAAAATTTCCTGAGTGAGTATATATATTAATGTCCCAAGAATTGTCTGAAATGCAGGCCTTTACCTGGGGACTCAATCATTGGTATCTTTTCATCGTGAGAAAGTAGAATTGATAACAGGTGATGTGAGACAAAGCTATTACCAAGGGAAAAGGTTGTGACTGTGAAACCATCACTTAAAACCTTGGCTAGTATACCCAAACACACAGCACATTTGTTATCAGAGCACAGCATGTGGCAAGAACCCTTAACCAGTGATGTGTTGAGAAAACACACATGCCACTTGAAATAGGAGTTGACAAGGATTATCTTCACAAAAAAATTGTGGAGAAATTTCTTGCTAGAGCTTCTTTTTGCTGAAAATATAAATTATTTTGTATTGCTTTACTGTCTGCCTTTTGATCCCTTATGACGTTCCGTCCTCGGTGACCTGTTGTCTTAGAACTCAAGTTTCTTATTTCACTCCCTTTCAGCCACAGCCTCATCACAACTTCTTGTTCACTAAGATAAATTGTCCCTCCATAGGCTACATATTTAACAAGACATGTTTGTAGTAGTCAGTGGTTGCAGTGCTAGGCAAGCTCTGGGCAACTAGACTAATTAATAATGATATGGATTCCCATAGCATCTTTCACTACAGGACTAGAGAAGCTAAATTTACTGTAGTTAAACTTGTTTTTACATTAATTGCAACCACTGCTGTTGATTGAATACCTAGTGTGTTCAATCATTTATTAATACATAATATATTCAAAATAGTGCTGACCAATACTGCCTGATCACTGGTTAGTTGATAGGGAGTGGGAAAAATATCCTAATGGACAAAGACCACACAATCTTAGAATTGTGTTTAGTTATGTGTATTTACTAAGTGATTATACACACACACAGGATCATACACGCAAACACAGTTATATGCCTTAGGGCTTGACAACTTACAAGGTGCTCTCGCCCACACTATTCTTACACTTCAATTTATAATAAAATAGAATTGTTTTTTGTATTTCAGGTGATGTTTTAAATTAAATGTTACATTTCCTTTGTTCATAGAAATTAGAATAGAAACATAGAGGAGGGTATCACATGGTGAGAAGGCAAGAGCATGCCAGCTCAGGTCTCTCTTTCTCTTCTAATAAAAGCCACCAGTCTTAACATAGGAGTCCTTCCCTGATGACCTTATCTAAACCTAATTACCTTCCCAAGGCCCTACCTCCAAATACCGTCAACTTATGAATTTGAGAATTCGGTTTTCAACACAAAATTTAGGGGACACATTCAAACCATAGCACTCTGTAATTGATCTCCTATGTTGATAACTCCCGACAAGTAAAATGATTTTCAGACACTTATACCGATCATTGATAGGTACCACAAGTCGCCATGTATGTCCATCTTAGAGCATCTACATACACTTTAAGGAGGAGGTACTATCAACTGAAAACTCTTGTTAATGTAAGCACATTACATTAGTTGTGTAATTAAATTCTGCTAACAATTCAATATGGCAATATTATTACCTCGTTTCTCAAATAATGGAAATTGAGTCTCAAAAGTTTATTAATTTGTTCCAGATTATAAATTTAGTAAGTGGAAGAGTCTGAAATAAAATTCTGATAAGTCTGGCTCCAAAATTACAAAGGAAAAAGGAACTCTATTTTTGGAAGCATCTAAATAAAGAAAACGAAGTTTGCATTTTTATTACACTCAGAAGAATAGTTGGGGATTAATTATTACCTAATAAATACACTAAGAGTTATAATTATGCCATGTGAGGTAATTTACTTTTCATTTAATCAGGATAACATCAGGCTTCGATCTAGCCCATCGTTTTCTAGTCTTCATTATCAGGATGCCGGAAACTATGTCTGTGAAACTGCTCTGCAAGAGGTTGAAGGACTAAAGAAAAGAGAGTCACTGACTCTCATTGTAGAAGGTAATAAGATACTTGGGCACCAAGTCGAATTATTCTTGGAGAATTTTATATCTGGTCTCTTTCATGATCTCAGTTCAACATCTTATTTTAATCATAATGATATTTTAGGAAAGCCTCAAATTAAAATGACAAAGAAAACTGATCCCAGTGGACTGTCTAAAACAATAATCTGCCACGTGGAAGGTTTTCCAAAACCAGCTATACAGTGGACAATAACCGGCAGCGGAAGCGTCATAAACCAAGCAAGTATTTGTCTTCTTGTTTTATGCTGAACTTGGTCCAATGTGGAGTGTTCTTTAGGAATCTGAACTGTAGGTTGGTTTATTAACCACATAAAGTTTGCAGTGTATTCTCAGAGGAGGCTTTTGCTAACTTCTTAATTGTCCTAAAGGAAGAACATGGATCAAAGAGAAATTTTATCCCAGGGCCATGGAAAATGGAAGAACCATTGTTGTGGTCAGTATCTGTTTTTAAAAGAGCATAAATTGGGTGTTGCTCCATGGCCATTAATTTCTAGAATTTGAGCGGTTATAACATTAAGGTATACACATTCTGCATAATAAACTAACACATCTGAGTATAAGAAGCCTCCATGACTTTGCTTGCATATACACATTAAGGGATATTTCTTCTTACAATTGTGCCCTAAGGAGTGGTGAAGAACACCATCACTGCTGTGAACCTGTAGTCTGATATACCTGTGCCAGGGCCAGGGCCAGAATAAGGCAAGTTACATATATAGGTCATGAATGTATCCTGAACAAAATGGGTCATAAGCCTACCCTTGATATTTGTACCTTTTGCCAGGCATTTTTGTATCCGTAATGGGTTAAGAACCTATGAATACTACCAGTCGTTTTCTCTTAATACTAAGTTTTTGCCAATAAACAGACAAACAAACAAGATGAGAACCTGGCCTGTCACTATGTCACTAAGAATGCAGAACTGTAATCCCACTGAATTGCCAATCTCTTGGGTTACTGACATACTTGTTAATATCATTTTTTTCTCTACAACATTCTTCATGCCCCCTCTTCGCAGTAGAACTGATAACCACCAGTTACAGACTCTCTTCAGGAGCATCAGAGGCACCATTAGATTATTTCTATCTTTTGTGCTGCCTTCTCAGATTTTGGCCTAATTGAAATTTGAGAAGACATGTATAAAGCAAAGAGCTGCAAATCAATTTTAAGTTAAAAATCTCCATTCTTCCTCTGCCCAGGAAAGTTGGGCCGCTGGTCTAACTCACGCAATGCAGTTTTGCAGAGCAGGGTAGATTTTGGCTCTTTTATCTATGAGTGATGCGTATATCTGCATAATTCCTGGTATGGAAAGCTCCAAGGGAGTGGGCACACTTGAAGCAAATGACTCCTGATTTGGGTAGGTGTGGTGGGGACACACAGGGAGAGAGCATGGGAGAGGCAGCAAAGATGCTCTGGGCCACTTAAGCCAAAGGAAACACAGTTTCCTTGATTTAGAATAAAGGCCTGAACCATCCAAATTGCTTACAATGTACAGATCCGATTTTTAGCATCAAAACTGGTCGTTTCTCTTCTAATCTATTGTGTTTGCTCTCTAGTTCATTAAGTGATAAGTGCAGCAAAAATTAGATACTAGTAATACAGACAAAATAGAAAAATAAGCACACAATAAATATATGATGAATGTGAAGATAACTAAGATTTAAAAGGCCATCCTAGAAAATGAGCAAATACATTTTGTGAAGATTAAAGTAATAAAGACAAAGACTCAGTGAGAAAGTCATATGAAAAATTCTGTTGGGAAGTGAAAAAATAGCAGGTAAACTTACTATGAGGATAAAAATAATAATGCCATTCTTCATTGTCAAGGAGAAAGATTGATTCTGACCGACTAGGTGATATGTTATTTTTCTTGTTCCAGGTTTGTGCTGATACATCCATAATTTTTTATTTGCTCCCTCCTCAAACATATGGTGAATCTACTATTTTACAACTACCAAATATCCCTGCCCCTTCTCCACTCCCAGTGACTAGAAGATAACCCAAAGCATGAGACTAGCTCTTGTCCTCAAGGCACTTACAGTATAATTAAGGAGAAAGCAAATATTATAGAAAGAGAAAAACATAAGAAATGATGTGTACAAAATTACTGAAAAAAGAGGGCAAGGGCATATTGACTTCAGGCCTGTTGGATTTAGGAGTCAAGTCTTGGGGATGAGATTAAAGTGAATTGTATCTTATATTTGAAGAAATTAAATGCAGTGATTATCCTCCTTAACACCTCAAAAGAAAAAAGCAAATGGATTTAACAGTTGCTGAAAAATAATTTATCCTCTGTAGTTACAACAGAAACATTTAGAAAAAATGATTTCATTTACCCATGAGCAAATCATACGTACGTATGCACTTCAATATAATGGTTTAAGAAGTACGAATTAATTCCTACAGTGAAAAACACTGACCAAATTCACACATAATTAAATCTGTAAGTTTACTGAGGGAAGATTGATGATTAAATAATCACAGTTAATTATTTTAAGATAAGTGTCATCGTGCCAAAATAGTGACTAAACTTGAGATTCTATTGAAAAAGAAGAGTTTAATTAATTTAATTATTGGAATTCACAGTAGAAACACAGACAGAAATCTGGATCTTTATCTATGAGTCTACATGTTCCCTGGAACACTAGACTGCACTACAGAGCACCTCACCTAACCTATTACATTCAGTATTACTCTTGCCCAAGCTTTTTAATCCATTTTCAATTCTAAACCCATTTTCCTTCTTCTTTTTCCAGACAGAGGAATCTCCTTATATCAATGGCAGGTATTATAGTAAAATAATCATTTCCCCTGAAGAGAATGTTACATTAACTTGCACAGCAGAAAACCAGCTGGAAAGAACAGTAAACTCCTTGAATGTCTCTGCTAGTGAGTATTTCATTTCTGGCATTAAAAAAGTAAGAAAATTTGAAGTTATTCTTCATTAGTTTAAAATCTTCAATTCCATCTTCCTGTACTGCATTATGGTAAGTTTTGTTTATTTATTTTACATTTGGTATCATCATCATAAGATTATTTTGTTTCTTTTGTTCCTGGTGTCCATTCTTGTACTCTCTTTGTCTTGACAATTAAATCATTTCATGTTTTACGAGTCCAAGCTCTTATTCTGTGCAAGAATAGTTTCTTCTAGGCAGCAGACAATAAGACATAAATTGTTCTTATTTAATCCATGTTTTGTGTTCAGAGTAGAGATCATTCGATGGTGATCTTAAGGCATTTTTGCAATAGTTTTAAATATGATACATTTTTAATTCTTTTAAATTTGTTATCGTGCATTACAATTCTTCATGGTATTTATCTTACTCCTAAGTCATACAAGAATGCCACAAGCTAAAAGTCACTTAGCAAATTAGCAAGAATGATATAATAATTCATGAAATCTAGTTTATAAAACTGTTCCTTTAGTCACATCATATTTGAATTATTACCAAAAATAAAATTACCTCAGAGAATGTGAAAAAAAATCTGTCGATGTCGAAATCAGAGTAGTACATACATACCAACAGCAGCTTCTGAAAAAAAAATTGTCATTTAGTGTGCAATTATTTGTAATCTTCAATTCCATTATTCCTATTGCTAGGTCAACATTAAATCAAGACTGACCTAGAACGAGACTCGGTTCTGGACAGGATGCTAACTGATCCGCCAAGCTTTTATTCTTCAGTCAGTTGGAATCCTGGATGTGACATTAGCAGGCAAGGGATACACTGGCTAGAATTAACAGGAGCTAGGAGAAAATAATTGTCTGAAGATAATAGTCCCGAACAGATTATGACTGGAATATAGCCTGGATGGATAGACAGGAGAAAGGCACCAAACAAATTTAACTCTAAAATAGAAGCATTGACTTCTCAGAATGCAATTCAGCGAGTATTGATTTGTCCTACCTAGAAAGAGACCCTATCATTTCTTCCAGAACACAAGTGTCTCTTTTTATTTTAACCCATTGAATGGTGTGCTTCAGTTTTCTAGACCTTGAGGTGGCTTGATCAACATTTAATACAGTTGTTTTCCAATTCAGTGAGCAACTCCTGAGATAACAATTTAGTATGTATGACGAAGGATCTTGGAATCTGCATTCTAGCAAACATCGCTAGCAGTTCTGACGCAAGGTCATGCACTTTGAATAATATCTACAAATTTAATATTAGATAATAATTCAACACAGCAGTACTTGCTAAAATGGACCAAGAGCATGGCACTATCAGAGTCATTTGGAAGACTTTTGCAAACATCACATATGTTGCTTCTTGGTCTCTGAGACATCTACAGTTTTAATCTCTACTCCTACCACTTTGAGACCATCTCTAGTGGTAAGTCCTTGACATTAGAGGATGAAAATGAATTCTCCTATGACAGAGAAGGATAACTGGGAAAAGTTGAGAAATACCACACTGTAAACTTCATAGGTGCTGATTTGTTCCTCTTAAACAAATTTACTATTAAAAGGTAATAGATAGAAAAATTAATATAGATTTCAGATTAAAACAATAGCTTGTCAGTTGTGAAATTTTTCAATCGTAGATTAATACTTTTGCAGGGTTTTTTTAAATTTTTATTTTAAAGATGTGGTATACAATCCAGGGTCAGGTATACAAGTGGTCATTGTACAAGTAAAGTTTGGGCCTCACTTTGGTTCCCACGTCACCTGGTGTGAGATCAGGTATTCCTATTGATGAAGTCTGCAGTTTGAACTATTCTTCTTTCCTTAAAACAAAATGAAGTTCTTGGTAGGGAAGGTCATGCTTTATTAAGTGTGATTTTTTTTCTCTTTTTACCCTTAGCTGTAGAATAGACATTCTATCTTTGCGTATTATTACATCAGACTATAATGGTAAAGGTGACTTTCATATATCAACAAATTTTGTTTTTAATTTCATATTAACATTTTTCATTTCAGTAAGTATTCCAGAACACGATGAGGCAGACGAGATAAGTGGTAGGTACTATGCTGCTGACTCTTCTTCCTTGACTATCAGCTCAAGATTTATGAAGTGTCATGGTATAAGTAATTTTCTTAGCTGTCCACAATTATGGCTTGAATTAAAATACCAAATGAGACAAGACAGTAAGAATGCTAAAGTGTTACCCTTTAAAAATCACAAGTCTGCATGTTAATCACAGTAGTGAGTGTTAGTCATTTTTAATATGACATAATAACTAGATCAACTTTTTAAAATCTGAGGCACTGTCTGTAAATGCATGGACTTTTCTTCTTTGTTGTAGATGAAAACAGAGAAAAGGTGAATGACCAGGCAAAACTAATTGTGGGAATCGTCGTTGGTCTCCTCCTCGCTGCCCTCGTGGCTGGTGTTGTCTACTGGCTGTATATGAAGAAATCAAAGTGAGTTGTGGAAAAAAGATCTTCAATGTTCATTGACTTTCACTGGCAGAAAATTCAATGTGTTGATTATATGCACTCCAGCTGTGCTTGTAATTTGTACAATAAGAAAGACATGTCACCAGATCAGGTTGATCATATATTTTGTTTCAACTCGTGGTAATGGTGGCTACACTGCCAATATCAGGAACATGGCCCAGGGTGTGATTTCACCATGTGTCCCTTTATTTTTGTCAATCAATAGTCTGAATTTAATTTTTTGATTTTTTTCAGTGCTTAAGTGAATTATATGTGTGCGTGTACACATATATTTCATTCATTTTGTATATATAACTCATTATTTATATAAAAGATAATTTATAATTATTTTCTTTCTATTTCACATTTGAAAAATCTGAGGCAGAGAGTGGTTAAAAGACTTGCTTAGGGTTATTTGATTTAAGGCAGTGATGTTTTAGAAATATGTGCTTAATCACCATGCCTTACTTTCCCTCCTTTTGCCGTGTAAGGCAGAGCCATATTTCCTGTCATGTGCTCTGACAGATGCACATGATGTTCATTCTCACATCAGGGCATAGTGACTCCAGATTTTCACACTTCACTCCTCAGTACTGGACAATCCCCACCAATATTTGGTATATTAGTTACGGCTCTCCAGAGAATTAGACCAATAGGGCATGTGTGTGTTATGTGTGTGTTTTAAAAAAATATTTTTCATAAAGAATTGACTCCATGATTATGGAGGCTGAGACATCTCAAGATCTGCAGTCAGGAAGCCAGAAACCCAGAAAGCCAACGTGTAGTTTCAATCTATGTCTAATAATCTGAAAACCAGGAAGGCTGATGTTTTAAGTTCCAGTCTGAAATTCAGCTGGATCAGGACCCAGGAAGAACTGGTTTCAGTCCAAATACGAAGGCAGGAAAAAAAAAAACAATGTCAGAGCTCAAGTGGTCAGGTAGGAGGATTTCTCTCTTCCTATGCCTTTCTGTATCATTCAGATCTTCAGTTGGTTGGATGAGGCCTAGCCACAAAAGGGAGAGTAATCTGCTAGTCAGTCTACAGATTCAAATGTTAATCTCATCAAGATGCACCCTCATGGACAGAGCCAGAATAATTTTTGACCAAATGTCTCTCCACCACATGACCCAGTCCACTTGACACATAAAATTAACCATCTCACTTTATCTCGTGTGTCTTTTTTCTCAGGGACATTTTACTTACAAAGCCTTCACATGGGTTTGTGTCCATGGTGTCTACGGGAAATCTAGGAGACCCGTACCATATAGGTGAAAGGAAAGGCAGAGAGCTATTATCCACAGGCAATATCTACTTTACAGAAATTCTCTTTCTATGTGTACAAGTTTCCTAATGTTCAAAATTGTACCCTTCCTTTATAATACATGATAAGGCAATCACAAATCCAACAGCTTGGGTTCTAGTATATTTCCATTTTATTAGGATTTCTGATGAACTTCAAAGTAATTTTGATACCTCAAAGAATGAAAGTAGAATTTCCCTATGTTCTGAAAATTAACTAAAAAACAAACTACAGTTGTTTATATTATGGTCAAATAAATATTAAATTCTCAGAGCATCCTTAATCATCTTATTTCAATAACCAGTAGCTTATCAGACACCAATTGTTCTTCTGTGAATAAAAGAAATGTGTGTGTGTGTGTTTCTTTATTAGTTATTATGATATGGTGACCCAAAATTAAAATCATGGGTAAATAAATGATGGACACTTGGCTTCATAGTCTCTTTAGGCTAAGGCCTCAAGCATTGCCTTTAAAATATCTCATCAAATTAAGTGCAACTTCCACCGCCTGACCTGAACACTCAGCTAAATAACTATCATCTAATTGAAAAGTGCACCAATTTTGACAGAGTTGATACTATTGGTAATCAAAGTAATATCTTGCAATTCTCATCTCAAGCGCCAAAGGGTTTTTATTAAGAATTTGTGGAACTCTTCAGATTTGTTTGCTAAGTGCTTTGCATTCCTGATGAGTTATTCCTTGCTTGTGCCCTCTGAAGTAAACCAGCATTTTTGCAATATAAATTAGTGTGTTTAACCCCTTAAGCTCCTCATCCAGAGTAAGTGCAGATGCCTAATAAGAGCTTTCAAGTTTAGAATTTCTAAGGCCATTTGTGTGATTCAGCTAAGCAACCTATGAAATTTTAACAACATTTAAGGGAAGTTCTTTGCATTGGCAATTTTAAAAATCTTTGGAGAGTGATAAGAGAAACAATCTTTTATTTCTAAGAAGAATTCAGTGTCCATTTGTTAAAATAGTGACCACTAAGCTAGCATGCATTCCCCATTCCACTGACAGGAGCTACATATTTTTATATCTGTTTCAAATATGCAGAACTGCAACAAGACATATTTAGCAATTGTGTTCTTTGTGATGTGCATATTCATTTAGAAGTAAGGACTCATGACTCTTTTGCTGCTTTAACCCATGTAACTTTTCACTGGAAGGTTTAATTTTTTATTAGCTAAGGATGTTTTGATTATGAGAATGGATAACTCTGATCATTTCCCGTGTATGTTGAATGTTAACTGACAGGGTTAGACAAAAGGCATATATTGACTAAGTTCAATCCATGTCTATTTGCTTAAAAAGTAGAAGAACATTAAAGATCTAGAAATAATTCAATGGTTGTTTTTATTGTTTTTTCCATCTTTCTCCACACTGTCTTCCAAATATTGATTTTTAGTTCTACAGGAAGTTAAATATTACAATTTTTTTTGAGAAGGCAGGATTTATTGAGAGGACAGAGAAGTTTCTACAGTGGGAGAGGACCCCAGGGGGTTGCCCTAAATGTTACTATTTAGGACCCAAATCCTCTGTTTCATATCTCATAGTATAAGAACTAATGAAAAATTAAAAGAGCTGAAGATTAAGAAAAAGTGTAAAGGCAGAATGATGTAGCCATAAATTTCTTCAGAAGTATATTAAAACCATGATTTCCAGAATTGCTGTATTTAAGAGACCCTGAGCACTATACTTCTTATCACTAAACTGGGAACAATATTAACCAGATATTTGTAATCTCAAAATACCCCTTGTGTGAATCTTGAAAACTTACCAAGCAATTTACCTTTCACCACTGTGGAACTCAGGACTATTTTCTTGAAAATAGTGTTTAATATATAGATAATCCAGAAATCTAAAAGCCACAAATATCCTATGTTAGTTCTGCCTTATATAATATTTATATATTATTCCAATACTTTCGTAGACCTTTTAAATTGACTGAAGGACTAAAAAAGACTTGCCTGTAATACTGAAACTTCACTAAACAATGTTATGTTAATCCTTTCTAGAACGCTTTCCATTACTATCTCTTGATATATGGAACTGCATCTTGCAAGAAAGTTGATTTTTAACTAAATTCTGTTTTCCAATTAATACTTAACTCTAATCTCAAATATACTTCCTTGTGAGAGAGAAGGGACTCCCCACTGAAAAAATGGAAAAGATAGTGCTGGAGGACCATTTAGACAACATTTTAAATGACTTTCCTCATTTCTCACTATGTGAGAACCTACTTTTTTTCTTTTTGGTACTTTTACTGAAACCCTCAGCAATTTAATGAGGTACCTATGGTTAACCCCATTTCATGGTTTATCTAAGTTTCGGTGGGATTAACTTGCCCAAGAAATTATAAGTAATAAGAATTTTATTACACATCTCATATAGTACTTTCAAATATTTTTTTTTGCCTTACCATGATTTCTTTGGAATTAAAACTCCAGTACTGATTTCGATTGCTTGCTGGCAATTAATATTTAGCAGTGAGGGAAGGGGTGTGCTCTGAAGGGCAGGGCTGAGGCAGCTCTCTCTTCGTCTGTATGAGAAATTGGTTTAATCCAAGCTTTGACTCCTTTCTCTTTCTTTACCCATGACCTGGAAAGCAGAGAGAAGGGAGAAAAAAGAGTGCCCTATTATTCTATCAAACCATAAATAATAGAGGTACTACAGAGGATACAGAATAATGTGGAAATCCTGTCATTGGCCACTTATAAGGCTCTTCCCTCTTCTTCTAAGTGGGACCTGAAAATTTCCACAGGAAAGAATGAGTTTGCATCAAAATGTATATATTTTTAATTTCTTAAGACTTTCTTTCTCTATATATAATATATATAATTTATTTCATTTTGATGTTTCAATTATCTTTTCCAAAAGTGAAGAAAAAAGATCCCATTCCTTGCCATGAGCCAGGCTGTGTGTAACCCAACATCACATACTCTAAAGAAACACTTTGAACCATGGTACTGGGTTCATGGAAACTGGCATCCTGTTTCCATGCGCATTCAGTATTGTTACATTTATTTTGATCCCCCCGCCCCCATCTCTTACCTGACGGTCCCTATATTTACTATTGACCATGACGGAAAGGTCACTCTCTATTTTTACGGAGGAAAGGATTCCCTGTTTCAATGAGGAATTTTTCTGTAGAGTCTTAGAAATTCTAGGGACATAAAATTTAAAGTTGTAGTTATAAGACCAATGATTAATTCTTCTCCACTTCTTTCCTCAAATTATAAAATTTCTGACAACTGTCAGAGAGAATTTGTGCCCTCCTCTCCTTCTCTAGTTTTTCATTAAACTAGAGCAAGAGGAGACTTCTTCAGTTCACAGCTATGACCAGGGAAGAGGGAAAAATAACCATTCTTTGGGCATACCTCTAATTACTTATACATATGTCAATTGCCAGTACGCTAGAAGTAATGACGCCACACTACCAAGATCCCAGCCTGAATACCCACAGCCCTGGCACCTTCTGTGGTATGAGTCAGGCATGCTCACATAAAACACCTCTCTAACTAAGAAGAGTTAAAAACTCCTCACACTTCCTTCAAGGGAGTCTTCCATTTGTTATACACATGCTTGTTTTTGAAAAACCTAAAATTTCCTGAACTCTTTCATGGGTGAATTATATTAAGTATGACTTTGGTTTTCTAAATATAAAATTCTATGATAGTATTTTGTCTGATCTTTTCAAATGATACCTACTAGATTATGGTTTACTGGCTGTGCCTACAACTTTCATTCCCCTTCACTTTTCCTCTCTCCTCCTTCCTCTCAACAAAATATTGATAAAATAGAGGAATGCTTAGGGCATACCACTAGAGTAGTTCCCTACTTCCTTTCTAGGAGATTCAAAAACAAGTGTATTACATTGGGGAAATCTCACCAGAAAATGTTTCTGGATCTTCTGAAAAGTTACTTGAAAGCAACTTTAACCCTTTAACAGCACTGCACTTATGGGAATAACACAGAATGATGAGTTGAGACGTAAATTTGATCTCCTGTCTGCTACTCAGTAGCTATATGGCCTTTGGCATCAGCTCCATGACTCACCTTCAGTTTAGAGAGACCCTGAAACCTGCCAGCTGCTTTCACATATGCTATCACACTTATCCTCACACCAATCCTGTGAATAGATCCTGTTTTCCCTATTTATAGATGCATAGGCATGCTTAAGAGGAGAGACTTACCCAAGACTTAACACTTGAAGATTAAAAACCCAAGCTTACAGATCCCAAGACCAAGACTCTTCTCTCATTTCTCAGCTTAGACTAGAGAGTCACCTCTAGTATTTCTTCTTGCACTAACTTATTCTGATTCTATGATTTAAGTTTTTTTCTCATATTTGAAGCTGCCTGTGGATTTTGTAATTTTTTTTTCCTAATACTGTTAATTTGTGTTTGTTACTTTATCTTGCTCAATCTTGCTAGAATATTACCAATTTTCTTAATGATTTCAAATAATTTTTTGCTTTGTTTTTATTTCTATTGCTTATTTTTCATTATTTGTTTGTTTTGAGTTGAGGTCTCACTCTGTTGCCTGGGCTGGAGTTCACAATGAACATGGTCCATGGGAGCCTCAGCCGTCTGGGTTTAGGCAATCCTTCCACCTCAACATCCCGAATAGTTGGGACTACAGGCATGCTACCATGTCCAGCTAATTTTTTTGATGTTTTTTTCTTTTTAGTTTAATTATGTTGCCCAGACTGGTGCAAACTCCTGGGCAATCCATCTACTATGGCCTCTCAAAGTGGTGGGATTGTAGGCATGAGACACTGCACTCTACCTCTATTACTTATTTTTTATTATGCTTATTTTGCTCTTTTCATGAGCTTTTTTCATTATTTAGATTTTAACTTCCTCTCCTTTCTCTAACTTGTTAAAGTAAACATTTAGATTTTTTGATTTTAGTTCCTTTTTTTTTTTTTTTTTGGTAACACAAGCATTAAAACTATGAACCCCGCCGGGTTCGATGGCTCAGCCTGTAATCCCAGGCTTTGGGAGGCTGAGGTGAGTGGATTGCCTGAGCCCGCGGATTCGAGACCCGCCTGGGCAACTTGGCGTGACCTCATCTCTACAATAAATCAAAAATTAGCCGGGCATGATAGCATGCGCCTGAAGTTCCAGCTACTTGGAAGACTGAGGCCGAAGGATCGCTGGAGCCCAGCAGGTCGAGGCTGCGGTGGCCGGGAGCGGCCACTGCACTCCAGTCTGGGCGACAGAGTGAGACTCCAACTAAAAACAAAACAACAACAACAAAACTATGAATCCCCACTCAACACTGTGTTGCCTATATTCCATAAATGTCACTTTATTGTATTTCCTTATTCATTCAGTTCAAAATATATTTATGTTCCTCTGTGGCTTCTTCCTTGAAGCCATGTGACTAATACTGTATTAAATTCTAAATATTTCTTATGTAATTCTGTTTTGTTAACACAACCTACTACAGATGCTTTTAGTCTTTTGAAATGCACTGAGATTCATTTTTTGGCCTAGCATGCAGTTTTTTCTGGTGAATACTCCATGAACACTTGAAAAAATAATGTATTTGATGGTTGATGTGTATTTTATAGTTGTCAGTTAGGTAAAGGTGGATAATTGTTTAGATCTTCGTACTCTTACATATTTTTTTTCAAATTATACAAAATCATGTCACATGTAATATAAGAAGGTTACAAGCATATCCTTTCAGTTTCCTTTCACATATTTTATACTATTGTTAGATCTTCTAAATATATATCTCACGATGCACTATTACTGCTTTATACTCTAAAATCTATTATCACTTCTAAAATTTAAAACTATGAGAAATGTTCTCTTGTATTTACTTAGATATTTACTCTTTCTGGCACTCTACTTATTTTTAATGAATCTGAGCTTTTGAGTGGTATCATTTTGTTCCAGTCTGAAAAAAAACTTCCTTTAGCATTACTGGGATTGCTTTTCTACTACCAACAAATTCTCTGAAATTGTGTTTTTATGGCAATGTTTTTATTTAACTTTCAATTTTGTTAGATATTTTCCCAAGTACAGATTTTAGGTTGAACTTTTAATAGTATGGAGCACCTTAATGATGTCCAGTCACTTACTGGCTTGTATTGTTTTAAATGAGAAATAATTAGATATTCTTTTTCACTGATTTCCAAAAATCGGGAAATTTTTCAGCATTGATTTCTTCAAATATTCTCACCCTCTTTCTCTCTTTATGAGACTTTTATATGTGTGTGCTAGACTGCTTAAAAGTATCTCAGAGATTACTGATGCTCTAATAATTTTTTAAGCCTTTGCTTTTTTTATTAAGATTCCTACTAAAAAGTTTTTTATGACTGTATCTTTATTTTTACTGATTTTTTTTAAATTGCAATGTTTTATCTGCTAGTAAGCCCATACCATGAAATTATTTCTGATCTGTGTTTCTCAGTTGTTAAATGTTAAACTTTATTTTCTATCTTTTCTTTCTGTTATCACTATACTCATATTTTCCTTTAAAGTCATAAACGTTTATAGTATCTGTTTTGCAATTCTTGCCTACTAATTCAGTTATTCAGTTTGGTTGTATTAACTGATTTTTCACCTAATTATGGGTTATAGTATCTCACTTTTCTTATTTTAAGTTTACATTGGATTTTTTTTTTTTCTTTTTTTCTTTTTGAGTTGGAGTCTCACTCTGTCTATCAAGGCTGAAGTACAGTGGCACACTCACAGCCACCACAGCCTCGACCTGCTGGGCTCAGGTGATCCTTCCGCCTCAGTCTTCCAAGTAACTGGAACCCCATGCATGTGCCACCATGCCCCACTGATTTTTTAATTTATTGTAGAGACAAGGTCTCGTCATTTTGCCCAGACTGGACTTGAACCTCTGAGCTCAGGTAATCCTCACCTCCACCTCCCAAAGTGCTGGAATTACAGGCGTGAGCCACTGGGCCCGGCTTTGTTAGAGATTTTAATGTTACATAGTTGTGTGCTGAGTTTTGTTCTGGCAGGTAGCCAAATAAATGGCAGGTAGCCATTATTTACGGATCTGCTTAATTCTTTTGAAGCTTGGTTTCACAGTTGATTAAGATGACCATATCCAACTTAGTACTCAAAAAAAGAATCAAAAGAGCTCTTATGTAAATTTCCCCTGCTTGCTTTGCATTGCTGTACTTCTCTCCTATTGCCATCATCCCATTCTGGCCAACCTCTGATCTCTGCCTCCTTAACTCAATGAAAAAACCCTGTGCTTGACTTGGGTCCCCATTTTTGGCACCACCATCCAAAAAATGCTTGCAGGTACAAACCTTCCTATATCATAGGGTGCAGCTTATGTGTTTCTTTTCTCTTGGAAATCACAGTCCTTTGCTTCCTACTGTCCAATGACAAAAAATACTTATTTTCTCCCCCCGCCCCCTCCTCCTCTTTCTACACGTTTCTGACAAGAGAGTTAGCCTAGGACAGCAACTGGAGCATCTTTGAATTTTGGTATCCTAAAAGGGTCCTGAAAACGATCTCCCTAGATATCAATGGATGATTGTACTATTTACTTCATTGTGATCATGCATACTAATTTTTTGCATAGATGTTCTATCAATTATTGAAAAAGGAGTATTAAATTCTCAAAAAAAAAGATTGTTTATTTGTCTATTCCATTCATTCTGTCAGTTTTTGCTTTGTATTTTTATTGGGTACATGTATTTATAATTGTTACAACTTCCTTATATTTTGAACCTTTTATAGTTATGAAATAGCTCTTATTGCCTCTGGTAATATGCCTTGTCATGGATTTTACATTATTTGAAATTAATATAGCCACACAGCCTTTATATGTGTGCTGGCTACATTTATCTTTTTCCACTTTTTAAAATTTTCAGCTATCTAACTCTTTATATTTAAAGTGCATCTTTTATTTGGAGTAGGTCTGATCAAACTAAGATTCCCTCCCCTCCTCCCCCACAGGCCGTTGCCTAATTTTATAAATCAAAATTTATCGTAGCACAGTTATGCTTATTATACACACACATACACACACACACATACATATCTACACAAACACATACACAGAGGGTACCAAAAAATGTATGCACATTTTAAGAAAGAAAAAATTTATATTAAAATTGTAATAATATATACCAATAACAAAAGATATCTACAAGTCACTATTGACTTCCGCAATTACAGGTGGTGCACATTGTAAACTTCTGTGGTGAGTGTGTAAACTGTTCCAACACCATAGAAGGAGAAGCAGGACTTGTTGCTGTGCAGGGCTTCCTGGATCTTCCTTTTTGCACATCACACACAGTACCATGCATCTCAAACTTATCACAAATGTGTGCAATTTTCAGACATTTGGAAGTTCACATCTCTATTGTCATTGTACTCCCATAACATCCTCAAATTTCAAACACCATTTCAAAATGGTCTTGCACTCCTCCAACCAAAACCATGTTTCTGCTCCATTTTCTTTGACTGTCCTTCCTGTCTCATGGTGAAGCTAGCGTGTATGAATATAACAGCTTTTTAATATTTCAAATGGTTATTTTATAGTTAACTATACAGAAGGTGCCCAAAAATGTGTACACATTTTAAGAGAGAAAAACACTGTATTAAAATTGCAATACTCAATATATACCAATAACAAAAGATGAATACAAGTCACGTTTGACTTCTGCAATTACAAGAGGTGGTTACCATCAGCATTCAGTCACTTCTGATTAGGGTGAACTAAAAGTAATACATAGAAACATCTCTTAAAATGAGTATACATTTTTGGCACCCCTGGTATATGTGCAATTTGCATTTTCTTTATTCTTTCCTACATGCTTGAGTTTTCATCTGGTGTCATTTCCTTTCAATCAAAGAACTTCCTTTAGTGCTTCCTTAGGAAACGTCTGTTGGTGATGATTTTTTTATAGTTTCATTTAACTTAATATATCTTTCTCTTGCCTTAATTGAAGAATCTTTTTAATGATATAAAATTCTGGATTGAGAGGTTTTTTTCAGCATTTTAGAGATGTTTAATTTAATCTCTGGTCAGCATTTTTTCTCTGATGAGACATCAGCTGTTTTTCATGTTAGTGTTCTCCTGAACACATTTTCTGTAGCTACTTTAAAATATCTCTTTATACTTTTTTTGATTAGTATGTCTCTGGTGTGCTCAGTTGTGTTTTTCCTTTTGCCTTTCTTGTTTAGGATTTATGAGTGTTTTATATCCTCAAGTTAATGGACTTTATCAAATCTGGGAATTTTTCTCATTGTTTCTTCAAATATATTTTTACCTCATTCTCTTTTTCTTCTCCTACTGGGACTCTAATTATACATATATTAAACTGCACAACATTGTCTCACAGGCCACTGAGGATCTGTGTACTTTTATGCTATCTTCTTTTGCTCTACTTTTCAGAATATATACTTTATATTTTTTCCTCATGCCTACTGTCTAGTCACCTTAATTTTGTGGTTAATTTTGCATTTTGCATTTTGCATCTGTCTTATGGTGACTGTCTAGCCCTGATACATAGTATTTATTTGGATTTTCTGGTGTTTCAGTACAAAGACCAATGTGTATGCTAAGCACTTCTGTCTTGGTGAAGTCCAACTTCAAACTCTCCCTTGTGTGTGTAATAACTAAAAATCTATGTCAGGTTTTTAAGACTTTCCGTATTTTTTCCCCCAATAGACTCTTTAAAATTTCCCACACACAAATGCAGTTCAGGGAGATCCAAGAAATTTATCATAGTTTATATACAAATCTGGAGTTTTTCCACCCTACGACTTTTTTTTTCTAAGATCTTACTCTCTTTGATTTTCAGCTTTTGTTCTAGTTAGCCCATGCTTCTCTAACCAGAAAGTTCCTTCAGAGAAAAGCCATGTAAAATTTTCCTTCAATTTCAGCCTTCTTTTTGTCATTCTCAAAAATAGTCAAATAGTTTGTTCCGTACTTTCTGGGAGTTCATAGTTATTATAAATGTAAAGGTTAACAAAATTCAGTTTTTGTTTATTTTTTCATTATTACTAGACCCAGAACTCCTTCTAGTCTATGTTTTATTTCAGAGTTGTGAAATCAGTTGTGTTCTCAACTTTAATGTGACTTCATTTTTCCCTTACAGGCTAAGGCAAGTTGAAAAAAATCAAAATTGAGATTCACATCATACTTATCACTGCTTTGATTTACTACACTGCTGCTTTGGTTTTCTTTTATTTTATTTCAGAATTTATCTACTAAATGTTGACTCTCTCATCCACCACTCTCTAGAGGCTCCAAACAGGCTAAAATTATTTTTAGAGGCAAAGGCAAAGGATGGTAGCTAATGACATCGGTTTGAAAAAAGATAGAGAGAGATAGCTAAAGGAGAAGTAGAAAGAGAAGAAAGGAGAAATGGAATGGAGGAATCATCAGAGGGGTGAGAAAAGACAAGGGGAAAAAGAAGATAGGAGAGAAGAGGCTTTGGGGATCTTGTGGTATCCCTTGATTGTACTAAAACTGCAACCAAGCCCCAAGGAAAATAAATCCCTAACTTGTGGTGATCACCCCCTCACCCTAAGCTGCTTTACAAAGAAAAAGGAAATCTTATCTGGTGGAAAATAACTTTCTGTAGAGTCTCTCAGTGCTTTTATACATAGTGTCTGCAAAATTTAAAAGGACTAGATATGCCAAGAGTCAAGAAAAGACAATCGACAACCAAGAGAAAAAGTAGACAAGATAAGCAGACAACTGGACATTTTGAAAATTGTAGTTAATAGACAAGGAGATTAAAATAACTATAGATAATATATTAAAGGAAGTAGAAGAAAAGATGGCCAAAAGAGATAAATAGAATAGAGAATTGAAATGTATTTTAAAAGATTTTAAAATCAAACTGACATTTTGGAACTGAAAAAAGTAATATTAAAAACTAAGTTTTCAGTGGATGAGTTTAACAGCAGATTGACCACAGCAGGACACAAGAGAAGTGAACAGGGACAAAGATCAAGAAAAAACACACAAATTGGAGCACAGAGAGGAAAAAGAATGGCTAATACAAATAAGATCAGTGAAACATACACAAAATATCTAAGTTATATATAATTGAAATCCCCAAAGAAACAAAGAATAAAGAATACTCAATATTCATAAAATAAATAAATTATGACTTACTCATTCACTGACATGCTATATGTCCATGAGAATGAAAAATCTATAACTATGTTCACTACTATATATGAATGTCACAAACTGAAGGTTGAGTTTAAACAAAAGCAGACACAAATAGATCCATGTGGTATGTATTAATATATAATATATGTAATTTATATATAAATTACAATATAAATTACAAATAACAGGTAAAACTATTCTGTCAGAATGTAGGTTATAGTGAACCTTGGGTAGGTAATAGAGACTACAAGAGAATATAATGGTCTACAACAGCTCTATTTCTTGATCAGGGCTCTGGAAAGAAAGAAAGGAAGGGAGAGAGAAAGGAAGGGAGGTAGGGAGAGGGGAGGGACAAAGGAAGACAGGAAGAAAGGAAAACAACAAGGAAGGGAGGGAGGGAAGAAGGGAGGAAGAAAAGAAGGAAGAGAAAGGAGATAACTCTACCATTTGCTCTTATTTTTCTCAGTTGGTACCAAAACCTTATTTGTGTAATTAAGAAAACCTGATTTCCATTCTTAAAGGATAGAACCCATCCTTATGCTCATGTGGGGCAGGGGGAGGGGGACAAGATTTGAAAAACTACCTGTTGGGTACCATGCTCACTGTTTGGGTGACAGGTTCAATGGAAGCCTAGACTTCACCACTATACAATTCATTCATATAACCAAAACCACTTGTACCCCTAAAGCTATTGAGATTTAAAAATTTTTAAGTAAATAAATGTTAATTTGTAGATTAAAGTAATTAATCAGACATCTAGCCTTTTTATGTTTTGGCTATAATTTATAAATTTTCTGAAATCACTGACTTGAAACTGTCTATAGGGTACCATGTTCACTATTTAGGTGACGGGTTCAATAGAAGCCCAACCTCACCATCATGCAATATATCCATGTGATAAATCTGCTCATGTACCCCCAATTTTTTTTTAAAGATGACCACCTAAAACTGGCAAGTAGAATAGAACGTTTATTTTAAAATTTTGCCTTTCAGATTTATTTTATGTAACAAATGCAGAAATGACCTTAGCAAGAGATTTAAATTGGCTAGGCTGAAACTATTGTTAGCATCCTCAGAACACAGGTTCAGCATATTTATTTTCAAACAACCATGAAAATCAATATTAATACATAATGTCCTCAAGTGAGTTGAGATTAAGATTATCTGAGCATGAAGAAAACACTGAGTTTAAACTAAGCTTGGAGAACGCTTTTGTTCTAGAAAACCACTTTGGGTTTATGTCTTATTTTTTTGTTTGTTTTTTTGCTTTTCCTGGAATTGCATTTGAAAATTTCTTTTTAAAAATTAAATTTTCATATTCTCCCTGCAGTATCCGATATATCTCTATTATGTCTGGAGCTTGTTTTTATGAATATGGGAAATATGCTTAATCTACAATAGCAATGTGTAAAAAATTAAGGAAATTATAAGGGAAGGGTGGCACAAGAAGTAACTTACTTTTTATGGCTCATCTTTTAAAATACTGAAGCAGAGAGGATTACCTAAGTCCAGGAGTTCAAGACCAGCCTGGGCAACTTGGCGAAAACTCATCTCCACAATAAATCAAAAAATTAGCAGACATGATGGCATATGCCTGTGGTTCTAACTACTTGGAAGGCTGAGGTAGAAGGATCACCTGAGCCCAGCAGGTCGAGGCTGTGGTATCCGTGAGTGTGCCACTGCACTGCAGCTGGGCAACAGAGTGAGACTCCTACTCAAAAAAATAAAAATAAAAAAAATACTGAAGCATAATTTACATAAAATACAATGCATGGCCCTTAAGTGTTCTGGTGGAGGAATTCTGACACTTGTATTTATGTAAATAACCACTACCCAAAACAAGACTATATCACCCCCAAAAGGCCAATCATTCCCCTTTTTTGTCAACTCCCACCTTCCCTTTCCAAGCGGCAATTATTTCCTGACATTCACTAAGTCATTTCCCCTGTTCTTGGAAGTCAAATAAAAGTGGACCCTAGATATATAGAGAGAAAGAGAGATATAAATATATATATGTGTATATACATATATATATATTTTTTTTTCTTTTTTTGAGTTGGAGTCTCACTCTGTCGCCCATGCTGGAGTGCAGTGGCACACTCATGTTCACCCCAGCTTCGACCTGCTGGGCTCTGGTGATTCTTCTGCCTCAGCCTTCCAAGTAGCTGGAACTACAGGCGCATGCTACCACGCCCGGCTATTTTTTTTTTAAAGGAAAGAATCTGTGTAATTATAGCAGGCACTAAGGCAATGGTTTTCAGCAGAATCACCAGGTGATCTTGTTTAACACAGATCTCAGGTCCCATCCTCAGAGTCTCTGTTTCTGTAGTTCTGGTATGGTACCTGAGAATTTGCATTTCTATCAAGTTCCCAGGGGACGCCAACACTGCTGGTCTGGGGACTACAGTTTGAGAACCAGCCCTGTTAAGGTTGCTCTAGCTTCTACTACTCATGTTCTGTCATAAACTTGGTCTCTTTATAATCTTGTTTTTCATTTTATTCAATAAAACAGGATTCATAAAAACAGACACAGGACATTGGCTCAACTGAGGTGCCTGATAGAAAATCCAAAATGGAAAAGACCTTAAAGAAACTGAGAAATTTTTAGCAGGAAATGTTTGTCCAGAATGAAAATAATTCCTTTCCAGAAAGTGGAGAGAAAGATAATCCAGCTAATATAATGGACACTGGAGACTCAGAAAGGGGAGGATGGGAAGGGAGACAGGGATGAAAAATCACCTATCAGGTCCAATGTACACAAGTGGGAGTGGTGGGTACACTCAAAGCCCAGACTGCTTCGCCACTTACTATACAATGCATCCATGTAACCAGAAACTATGTGAACCCCCTAATGCTACTGATTTTTAAGCTAAAAATCAAAACAAAAAACATAATACAGCGAAGTGTGTATAGTCCGTGTTCAAAATAATTGTTTTTTCTTCCTCTTAGCATACACTTAACTGCAACCCCAACACCGAGCTAATTTCCATGGAATGTTCTCTGTTATCAGCTGAGACTCACAGATAGAGAATTGTTTGCCCTTGTGGTTTGCCTGCAAAACATTTGTCTTTTCAAAGATACATTAATTTAGACCTTAAGATTAAATTAAAAAGTTAAGTATGTGTGTATCGATGTGATGATGTTTATTTAATTCTTTTATAGGACCGCATCAAAACATGTAAACAAGGACCTTGGAAATATGGAGGAAAACAAAAAGTTAGAAGAAAACAATCACAAAACAGAAGCCTAAGAGAGAATCTGTTCTAGTGGTTCAGGTGAGCAGGCTGTATGAGATCTATAGAAGTAATTCCCAGGCAAGTGGGAAACATCCTGAAACATGAAAGAGAGGGGCTTTACTTTAAGATGCTTCATAATTACAGCTTTCAAAACAGGAAGAGAGTTTTTCAAAAGGAAACTTTGGTGACTCAGAAAGTGTTCTTGGAAGAATGGAATCTCACCAGTCTCCCCACCCTCCACAAAGTAATCATTATCCTCTGAATAATAAAAAACAATCTTGAGATTTTTAACATCCAATTAGCGTTCTATATTCTAACGCCAAAAATTTGCTGAAAGCAAAGCTTTGTTTTATGAATTTGTATTTGGGTTCAATAAGAGCAGATTCTAATACTTGACATTTATTTTTAAAACAATTATGAGAATATTTTAATCTAAGAATTTAATAAAAGTGTGAGCATACTTATATAGCCTTCTCCCAGATCATTTTAGTGAAAAGGCTAGCACATTTGTGCATGTGTGTATACATACACGTATGCTTTTACAAGGAGCATATATAGATATGTGTGTGTGTACCTATATGTCCATATATATATACACACATACATATATAGACACATATGTCAATGCTACATAGGTTGCATTTTTTTTAATATATGGTAGTTGTATGTGTGTGATTTTTAAGATAGTTTCAAAAAGGGGTATGTTTCTATGGCATTGTCACTTCCAATTTGAGCTTTTTTCTTTTTTTTAGAGACAGAGTCTCGCTCTGTCACTCAGGCTGGAGTGTAAAGGCTCCATTATAGCTCATTAAAGCCTCCAACTCCTGGGCTCAAGAGATCCTCCTGCTTCAGCCTCCCGAGTAGCTAGCACTACAGGCACACACCAGCATGCTGAACTAACTTTAAAATTTTTTGTAGAGATACAATCTTACTATGCTGCCCAGGCTGGTCTCAGATTCCCAACCTCAAGTGATCTTCCCACCTTGGTCTCCCAAATTGCTGGAATTATAGGCATGAGACACCACACGTGGCCAGCTTTTTCTGTGTGTGTGTGTGTGTGTGTGTGTGTGTGTTTTAAGACAGCCAGAGGAGCCATTTGGACTATTTGTGTGTCCCTAAGAATTGGCCAGGCACTGTGGCTCACACCTATAATCACAGCATTTAGGGAGGCCTAAGTGAGATGACTGCTTGAGCCCAGAAGTTGAAGACCAGCCTAGGCAACATAGAGAGAACTTGTGTCTACAAAAAAAAAAAAAAAAATCAGAAAACTAGCTGGGCTTGAGGCGTGCAAGGTCCCAGCTACAGAGTCCCAGTTACTCAGGAGGCTGAGGCGGAAAGATTGCCTGAGCCCCCGAGGTAGAGGCTGTAATGAGCCGTGATTGTGCCACTGCACTCCACGGTGGGCAACAGAGTGAGACCCCCCCACCCCAATATTATGTGAAAAGTCCCAACCACCACGATAAACCTTGGGTTTATTATAAAGAAACCGCAAGTCACAATTGGTAAATTGGACTGGGTTACTAAGGTAACCCCATAGTAAAGATAGAATGGGAAAGAATTGTATTTGAAAGGCTGCACACAGGGGAGTAAAATAGAATAACTGAAATAAGACCTATGTTTTTAAAATCCAAAAACCAGGATCTCATACTGATTGGGTGAAAGAAGTCAGAACTGGATTCCCTCTCCTATCTTGCCTCCCATTGACTGTCGAGTATGCAGCTCTGCCACGTGACTTTTTCTTCCTACTTCTCCGGGGTTCCTGCCCCCACGCTTTGTAAACATAGATGTTACCTTCCGTTTTCTTCAATATTGGGTGTAGTAAATTCTCATGGGAAAGTTGTACTTGAAGACAAGTCCCACAAAATACTGTGTGATTTGAAGGGATGAGTTTGTTTTTTTTGACTCTCAAAAATTCCAGAAAATTATTTGTAGAAGAGATGCAGCCACGTCTGGGATTACAGATGGACTCAGGGACAATGGAATTTCATAAAATGCTGTCCTCTAAAGCAATTCCGTCACTTTTAGTACAAAGCATCTGTTGATGGTAGAAAATTATTGCTATGGTAACTTATCTAAATTATGTCTTTTTTCATCATTTCAGAGAAAAAAAACCTATAGACCAATTGAAGCATGAACGTGGATTGTATTTAAGACATAAAAAAGACATTGACAGCAATTCATGGTTCAAGTATTAAGCAGTTCATTCTACCAAGCTGTCACAGGATTTTAGAGAATTATCTCAAGTAAAACAATGAAATGAAATTACAAACAATAACAACAAGTTTTGGCAGCCATGATAATAGGTCATATGTTGTGTTTGGTTCGAATATTTTTTTTCTGTAAATGTCTGCACTGAGGATTTCTTTTTGGTTTGCCTTTTATGTAAATTTTTTACGTAGCTATTTTTATACACTGTAAGCTTTGTTCTGGGAGTTGCTGTTAATCTGATGTATGATGTAATGTTTTTATTTTAATTGTTTATATGGATAATCTGAGCAGGTATATCTCTGATTCTGATTGCTATCAGTAATGCCCCAAACTTCCTCACAAGCACCTAAAACCCAAAGGTGGCAGCTTGTGAAGATTGGGGACACACACATTGTCCTATTCAAAAACTGTGGTTTTTATCGCAGAGGCAGGGAGTCAGATTGATAAGCACCATATGGGCCGATTCTGTGTCTGTGCCACCAGCTGACTCTCAGAAGTAAATCACAAATGCCTATGGACACATGCATACATAATGGTACTCCCCAAACTGACGATTTTGCCTGTTCTGAAAAAGACATGAAACAGAATTTGGGTAGCACTTACCTCTGCAGACACCTGCTTGAAAATTACTTTCTGTCAAAAGAAAAAAAACAAACCAGTGTGTGAGAGACAGTTTGGAAAAATCATAGATAACATTCCCATTTTCATAGATCACAAGGTAAATCACTGTATTTACAAATTGGTGTTAAATCCTTTGGGTTATCCACTGCCTTAAAATTATACCTGTTTCCTTTAAAAAAAAAAAAAAAGATATCAATCAGAATTGGAGTTTTTAACAGTGGACATTATCAAAGCTGTGTTATTTTCCACAGAATATAGAATATATATTTTTTTCGTGTGTGTTTTTGTTAACTACACTACAGATATTGAATGCACCTTGAGATAATTTAGTGTTTTTAACTGATACATAATTTATCGAGCAGTACATGAAAGTGTAATAATAAAATGTCTATGTATCTTTAGTTACATTCAAATTTGTAACTTTATAAACATGTTTTATGCCTGAGGAACTTTTTAGGGTGGTAGTATAAATGGAAACTTTTTGAAGTAGACTGGATATGGGCCAATAGCTACTTGTGACTAGACTTTTAAACTTTGCTCTTTCAAGCAGAAGCCTGGTTTCTGGGAGAACCTGCACAGCCATTTCTGTCCCAGGATTTACATAACTTCAAGGGAAAAAAAAATGAGCATCAGATTTCTAGGTATCGAACTATGTTCTTTAAGAGGAAAAGGAAAACTGGTGTTTGTTTTTTAGACTCATGAAATAAAGTTATGAAGACAATGAAAAATAAATTGAAAATTAAGGTCAGATGGAAATTAGGACTAATATTTTGCCACTTCTGCATTATTTAGAAACATATGTTATTGTACATTTGTAAACCACTTATTGTCTGGGCAATAGTGACTCCGTTAAATAAAAGCTTCTTGTAGTGCATTGGTATGGATTAAATGCATAAAATGTTCTTAGACTCGATGCTGTATAAAATATTATGGGAAAAAAGAAAATATGTTATTTTGCCTCTAAACTTTGATTTATTGAAGTTTTATTTGGCAGGAAAAAAAAATTAAATCTTGGTCAATATTTAAACCAAAGTAAAAGGGGAAAAAAACCAAAGTTATTTGTTTTGCATGGCTAAGCCATTCTGTTATCTCTGTAAATACTGTGATTTCTTTTTTTCTTTTCTCTTTAGAATTTTGTTAAAGAAATTCTAAAATTTTAAAACACCTGCTTTCCACAATAAACCATGAACATTAAAATCAAATTACTTCCATATAAATATATATTTTTTCTTTTGGTATGGGAGATCAAAGGTTTAAAGTCTAACTCCTAAGATATATTTGCAGAAAGAAGCAACATGGACGATAGAGAGGGTTATACTACAATTATTTCTTGGCTTCCACGCGCAATGGTTAACTAAGTCCAAAAGCAGCTGCCAGAATCTAGAGAGCAGAATATGGAAACTTGGAGCTCTGGATGTAACGCTGAAAGTTTACCGGGGAAAAAAAGAGACAACATTATTCCCATTGCCTGGATAAGGAGGAAAGCCTGCTTATGTAATGGCATTCATATGCACAGCGATGCTGGGAGGAGAGTGAGTTCACTATCCTCAATTTCTGAGGTTTTGTCTCTCCAGTTTAACTCTCTGGCAACTGGAGACAGGTTTTGCCAGTTCAAGGTTCACTCCCTATATGTGATTATAGGAATTGTATGTGGAAATGGATTAATATACCCGTCTATGCCTAAAAGATAATAAAACTGAAATATGTCTTCACATATCTCTCACAGCTGTCTGCCTCTTTTCTAAAGTAGAATGTTCATTTACAGAAAGCGATTTTCATTACTAAAGAATGGAAAACCATCATGACTCTTCATCTTTCTGGAGAAGGCGTGCAGGAAATACAATTGCTCATGCCATCCTACTATGTCAGGTGGGCTACTTTAGCTAGTCCCTAGATTTCATCAGCAAATGATTCTATAATGTGTCTGTCTTCAGGGATGGGATCATATGGCTTGTTGAAATATATGAAAACTGCTTTGTAAACAATAAATTGTTGTGTAAATGTTAAGTTTCTTTTTTAATCCTACGTCTAAGGAATCAAATCAAACTAACTCCACTATTAAAAAAATCAGTGTGGTGCATTTGTCTTTACAAGCATCATACTTTGATCATAGAAAATACTTCAGTTAAACAAAATATATATTTCTTATGTAAACTTCTTAATACAAACCTTTAAAAGCACACTGTATTTTTACATGAATCCAGAAAACTAGAGCTCTTTTTTCTAACACCATGTCTTCACCTACCTATCATCCTCATTCTAGCCAATTTCTTTTTTTCCCCCTAATTCTGCTTCTCTCATTTTTTCTTATAAATGCTTTTCACATGTACAAAAATTCACTGAAAAATGAATCCTCAGGCATGTGACTTCAAAAGCAGGTCCCATTCTCCAGTTATTTGCCTTGTCCCTTTTTATTAGCTCTCTCTCATAAAGGTTTTACCTTGTAATGATCAAGCAGCTGAATAAGAGAAAAGAGCTTCAATTATGCGTATAGATAGATGTGCGGATGTGCACATGAACACACACATACACATTGTGACCTGTTTCACCTCATTTTGGGGGGGAAGTGAGGAAATAGGATTTGATTATTAGAAAAGGAATTGTTTGAAGGACTACAAAATATTTGTCAAATAGAAAGCAGTTAAGAGGTAGAAATATTTATGATATTCTGAAGGGAGGCATTCATAAATCTAACACATGGGCCCAATAGCACATTAGACCCAATAGTTGCAATAAATTTTGTATAAGTAAAACTAATTGTATAAACTCTATACAACCAAGAAACAAATGAGCACCTCAATATCGCAAAGTCCCAAATTTGTAGATTCTTTTAAAGACCTTGTATTATCAGAGAGCAGAGGCTATCGTCTCCAGAAAGTACAGTATTGGATTTTTTTTAAAGGTCTTTGGAAACTATCAGCATCCCCATTTGGGCTACTTGGGAGCTAAATAATCAAAATGAAATTTCAGTGTTTTCCATAAACATTTTCATTTTAAGTTTGCTTTTTAGATAGGCCAGAATAATTGAGGTTCAATTAGCAGTTTAAATTTACACTTGATTCATATAACATTCAAGATGTTCACCTCCACAGAGATAGTGGTTGTGGACAGTCCTGTATAATTCTTTGAATTCTCATCAGTAAGGAAACCACATTTGTAGTTAAATAAGATGTAGTTACTGGTTGAACATTGATTCACGGCACTCCCCCTGGAATGACTTATTAAGGAAATGGGATATTGCTATCAAGAAAAAGTTTATACCTAAGCATTAGAGTCATTTCTTGAATGCTAAACCCAGTTTACTCCGAAGTTTTGGGCTTCTATGTTGCTGGTAATAACAACTGATACAAATTTCTTTTTCTTAGCTTGATTTGAATTTTCTATCAAAAGCTCGAATAGTCTTTTACTGAAAGACAAATAGTCATAAAGTATTGTTGAATCTGATTCCAAGAGAAAACATGTATCTTAGACATTTGTAGGTTCATTTGCAGTAGTAATCCTCTCATAATTTATTTAATTTCAAGAGTTTTGTTTTTCATATTTAATAGTTGCATACAAGCTGTTAAAAAGATGATGGGTTTGGGGTCACATTGGCAGCAACACTGCATAAACAACAGATCGACCTTCCCTCTTAGTCCTAACTGATGAACTGCTTTCAGAGAAATGTTAATGAAAGGCTACCCATAGTGGCTTTTGTTGCCCTTCCATTTATCTGAGTTTAATTTTTCTTGAATGTGATAAAATAAAGATATTAAAATATCGAATATGTGCTATAAGGTTATCACGACAATACTTACTATATTTTTTATTGTCCTGATGATAATAGTAATGTTTGTAATCAGTGTTCCAAGTGTTGCACAGATTGAGAAATATTGTTGTTTTCATGAACTTTCTGTAGTGAAAGTTCTGGAGTGAAATTCACATCGGTGCCTTCAGTATCATTGTGCAGTGACTCCTGGCTTTGCCCCAAAGAAAACCCAGTGGGGAGGCAATTTTTATTGGTTTAACCCCATTATTCCCCATCTTACTCTTGGTTGTAGCTTATGGATGTGTGTATAGGTTAGAGATGAGAAATCTGGGTCTCAAATTCTCCTTTAAAATAATTTTTCCAAGCTTTTTATCCAATGGGAAAATCCTGTGGTTGGGAGCAAAATCAAATAGGCTTCACCAAAATAATATGCATTCCATTTTAAAAATTAAAGACCAAAATGGAGCAGCTGAGGTCTGGAAACTTGGATGAGTATGGAGAGCTGTTCAGTTATGACTTGGGTCTCCAAAACAACTTGAATTTCCAGATTTAAATCACATGCATTGATAGTTGTGGTTAACGGAGTTTTTTCTAAAAGATGCCTTTGTGTGATGAAGTATGCAACTACTTTGTCAGCACAAGTCTAGACAGTTTTTGGTTTTGTCCCTGGCTCACATTCTCTTCTTGGAGATGTTATCCCCACTTTGAAAATGAAGATTGCCGGGCTCGGTGGCTCAGCCTGTAATCCCGCGCCTTTGGGAGGCTGAGGTGAGTGGATTGCCTGAGCCCGCGGGTTCGAGACCCGCCTGGACAAGCGAGACCTCATCTCTACAATAAATCAAAAAATCAGCCGGGCGTGGTAGCGTGCACCTGTTGTTCCAGCTACATGGAAGGCTGAGGCGGAAGGATCGCCGGAGCCCAGCAGGTCGAGGCTGCGGTGGCCGGGAGCGGCCACTGCACTCCAGTCTGGGCGACAGAGTGAGACTCCAACTCAAAAAAAAAAAAAAAAGAAAAAGAAAATGAAGATAATGCAAATAACTTTGTCTGCAATCCCAGATACAGGGGATGGTTGAGCTGGGACCCACACTCAAGATGCCCAAGTTCAGACTCTCTTCAAAATATTGTTGAAGATGCTACTACAGTATGTAAGGGGAAACCAAAAAAAAAACACCCCAGAATTATTTTTTAGAGGATAGGCCCCTTGTAGTACAGGCTCCTCCCGCTAGGTAAGTGTACTAGGAACCCATTGTCATCAGTGTACCAGTTAGTGTTGTTGTGAGTGGCTGTGTTCAGCGTCATTGAATTCCATTTTTTTTTTTTTGGCGATCTTTCAACACATTTGCCCATTTCATGATGGGTGATTTATGAGTGCACCTGCCCACACTGCAATGAGTATTCAGCAGTTTTTAACAAAAAACAGCATGACCTCCATGCCCCATCTTCCCTATTCACCTGATCTTGCCCCCAACCAACAAATTTTTTTTGCATCTCTGGATAAAAAAGTCCTCAAAAGGAGCTATTTTTCTGATGTGAAAGAGGTGAAATAAAAATGGCAGAAGCACTAAAAGGCATCAACATTGACGAGTTCAAAACTGTTTTGAGCAGTGGAAAAGTATCTCCATAGGTATATTGCATCAAACGGAGAGTACTTTGAAGGTGACTGAAGTTTAAACATGTAAGAATACATACACAATATTTTATACATAAATTCTAGGGTTTGGAGGTACTCCCTCATATGTTCCTTCCCTCCATTCCCCTCTATGCATGTACCAGAAGTTCCCTTCTTAAATAAAATGCTTTTGCAGAAAGCATCCTATCCACTTTATTTTATGGTTCAATTGTTGCATTAGTTCCCCCAATTCTTTACCCGCATCTTCATCCATGACCTTTGCCCATGACTTTATAGTTCTTCCCACCAAAGCCAGAGCATATTTTCCCACCTCTTGACGTTAGATCAGGCCATAGGATTTGCTTTGGTCAATAACATCACATGGAAGTAACAGTCCATTAGTTCCGAGTTGGCCTCAAGCTACCTACCATGTTTCACCTTGTCCTATTGTGTGTGTGTCATCACCATGAGAAGGAGAAACCAGAGACAAACCTGCTGATGCCAAAAGGCAGTTTAGAGACACAAAGGGCAGATCTACACCAAGAAATGTGCCTCAGCCAAACAAGGGGTAGAGCTCTGGCCTACCAGCCTGGAGTAGCGCTCCTGGTCTACCTATAGACATATAAACAAGCCCAGCCAATGTCACTTGAGCTCAATCCACATTAGCTGTCTCTCAGACAATTCGCAGACACATGGGCTACGGTAATATATGAAATGACCCTTGTTTTATACCACCAAGCTTTTAGATTGTTATGCAACAATAACTAACTGGTACACCTTTTCATGAGCAACTGAGTTTCTGGTTGGCTTATTAAGTCAGGATAATATCAAACACATTCATTTCACAAACATTCAGAGACAGCTGGACATGGTGGCTCACACCTATAATGCCAGCACTTTGGGAGGCTGAGGCAGGAGGATCCCTTGAGGCCAGAAGTTCGAGACCATCCTGGTTAACATAATAATAATAATAATAATAATAAGAGACTGATAAGTCTTTTGTACTTTTGAAATGATGTCCTCTTCCTTCACCAGAACCCCCAATCCTACAGCATATAGAGATATACTATTGAATATACTTTGATATTAACAAATAAGAATCTATTGTCGTAATGCTAGGTAGCTATTTAGATTTCTTTGTTAAGTATATGCAAGTCTCTGGGCAGACTGGACACGTGATGTGCTTTGCCTGGCTTGGGCCTACATTTGTCCTTATTCATTGTTCTGAAAGTTCATTGTTCAAGACAGGCTCATACAATTACTCTCTTCGTGTGCCCACATAATTACATGCCAATACCTTTGCTCAAATTAGAAATTATATTCAGGCTAGATATTCCACTGACACCACATTCCTCACCAAATGTCAGCATCTCTTAAAAAATATTCTCAGCTCCAAAGGCCTAATTAGGTTTTCAGTAATTCATGTCATTGGTCATTAGGACAATCATACCAATCAGCAGGCACTCAGGTGTCCAGGCATTAAATGGGGACATGAATCTCAAACATCACAGGCAACAGTTCTAAAAGAAATCTCAAAAGTTTTCTCACTGCTTTCATTAACCTTTTCCTTATGTTTTCAAACATTTCAGACACCTATTCTCTAGACCCATAAAATTGCTCAGCAGGAAGGTTCAGGAAAGGAGCTGGAAATTATATGGACAGGACTATTTAAATGACGCACACTTGGGAAAAAGTGATTAAATATGTTACACATGCATATCACCCTCACCGAATTTTCCTGCAAATTATGGAGATCTTGACTAACCACCTCATCCTGGATGGAGTAATGGTAGTGATGATTGAGGGGACAGAAAGAAACTTTTTTGTGTGTGTGTCCCCAAGTGGTGCAGGGCATTCTAGAGGGACAGATGAAATTATTGATCTAATGGAAAATCATGACCTTTAGAAACAAGCTGAGTTTGATTAGGCTTCTAAATGAACACTGTTTATCAGAAGTGAGGCCTTGAGCATAGCACCTAAACCCCCCTGAGTCTCAAATACCTCATCTGTAGATTGGCAGCAAAACTAATTATAACAAAGCTTGGTGTTCTTTAAAGAATGAAATACACACAGTGAGGAAATGACTCTGAGGTCCACCATTACGTGCAGATTAAATTATCGCAGACCAGAGAGATTCAATTCAACAGAGAGGGTATGTTCAAAGATAGAGATAGCCGAGCCTGGGTAACTTGGCAAGACCTTGCCTCTACAATAAATCAAAAAATTAGCTGGGCATAGTGGTACATCCCTGTAGTCACAACCACTTGGAAGGCTGAGATGGAAGGATCGCCTAAGTCCAGCAGGTTGAGGCTGCAGCAGCCAGCTTGCCACTGCACTCCACCTTGGGCAACAGAGTAAGACTCCGATGCAAAAAAAAAAAAAGAGAGAGAGAGACTGTAAGAAAAGAAATAATTTAGGATTTTTGTTTTATTTTTGATATGAAAATCACAAATAGTATATTCTCTTACACTGAGAAAGCAGTTTCTGAGAGCTGCTGACTTGCTCATGGTATTTGGTCTAATAGGTTAGTCTTTATGCAAGTCATGCTATTTGTAGCCATTCCTGCAGATTGTCTCCACATATATGACTTGTTATCACTTTAACTGAAATCAGGCCCATGCTGCTGTCAGCGGGCTAAATGGCAGTGTCAAGGTTTGTCATAGGCAAAAAGGATCATAGTACTTCCTACATAGTAGCACTCAGCATTCCTGAGTTCATCTTACTAAATCCTTATCTACTGCAGTTAGCAACATTGTAGACACAGGCGACCCAGTACAGCTAAGTCTGATGCAATGACATTTGGGTGACATCACCTCTTCCAATTCCATCTGTTCAGTTACTTGCTTTCTTTGTTTCCTACTCTTTTGCAACCATATGACCTGATATGCTAATACTTAGAATAATTAAGCAAAACAGCTGTAAATATTTTCCTGGCCCAGAGTATCTTCCTATCTCCCCACTCTTTTCTCTCCTCCTTCCTCATGATCCATGTTGAGAGGATGAAAACTGCAGATACACAGCAAGGATCGAGAGGAAATAGAAAAAAAAAAAAAAAAAGCAGTCACATCTCACTTCTTCACCCAAGCCTTAGTTAGAACAAAATGAAAAAAAAAAAAAGCCCGACCTTACAATGAAGATTGAACTGTGGATTAACATCTTGGACACTTTGTGATTTTAAGTGAACATAGGACTGCTTATTAACTATGAGTGAGCCAAAAATTTATGAGTCCCGCCCAAATTTCCATCCTGGGGAAGGGAACTTAAAAATAAGTCAGTTTTTTGCTTGGGTATTTGGTTCTTTAGACCGAAAGTCATTGAGTGGATACAACAGCAACCAAAACAATTGCTAATTTTGTCATGGTATTATTTTTATACCCCAGTTAAACAAAGGAAAAATGATCACCTGCAGTATGGAGCCATAAGTAACATCAGTTAGGTTGCCAAAAGAAATTAGGCAGTTGTAGATGAGAACTATGTGATAATTTTCATCTTACCTTTCCTTCTACTTTTCTATTCTTACGCAAGTCTTACACACATCCCGAGTAGTAGATGGCACAAATGATCTGATCACCTTTACAATGAATGAGATGAGCTTTCCATTATACCCAATTACAAATTTGATTTTGTAAACAAATCTATCGTCTGTTGTGTCCTGCAACAAAACCTAGTAAACGTCCTTACAGAGTCCTTGCAATGTCTCCAGTGATCATGGATTTAAAGGATTTGAGGTCATCTATCGAAATGAATGTGTAGTCTGATCAGAAAGTACATTACCATGCAATTCATTCCTTAAAGGACTTTTTCCTGAAATTAAAATAACACATGGTTAGAGTATCATTTCCTTGAACTTCCTCTGCATCCCAGGCAGCTTATAATTAACATGCAAGGATAATCATTCCAAATGCAACTTTTAATACCACTGACATGCTCCTCCCTTAGAAGCTAGAAAATGTTAATCCCCTTATTATTAATTTGATTAATGCAAACTGCTGTATGTGCCTGGGAAGGAACAGAGGCAAATCAAAGCTAGCACACTGATTCATTTAAATTTAAATTTCTGAGAAATGATATGCTCTTTAGCCTATGATATCAAGCAAAAGAAAAAAACATTCCTAGTCCAAACCATAGATTTTTTTCCTATATGAAGGAGGCAGAGAAATACTTCAAGTTCAAAATGGTTCTGTGAATTCTAGAATGATATATTTATATTCTCTGTGGATTTAAAGGAGGAAAAATAAAATTAGTAACACAACTGAAAGGCAGCAAAGTAACCCCAAAGGCAGTTGCTTAACTAAGAACTCATGTGCTAAATTAGAGGGTCATCTCAGCCACAAACAACACCTTAGAGAAATATAACCGAGATACTTTTATAAACCTCGTTTATATTTCATTTTCCATGCTATTGCCCTCTTTGCGTTTCACTGATCATCATTTTAGGCAGTTTTTCTTGTTCACCTTCACAATTACATGATATTCTATAGCAGATAGCTCCTTCTGCATTTTGATTCTAAAGTGCAATGTGCACATGCAAATACATGCTCAATTTATTCATGTACTATGTAAATAAAGCATGTGAAGTTCAGAAAAATACTTTCTGAAGAGTCCAAATTGGTGGCAAGAAAAAAATACATTTTTATTTCAATGTTGCTGACTTAGTTGCGCCAGCCCATTTACCAAAAATGCATTTCTGGTCAGGTGCAGGGGCTCACGCCTGCAATCCCAGCACTTTGGGAGGCAGAAGGATTACTGGAGCCCAGGAATTTGAGACCAGCTTAGGTAACATAGTGAAACCTCGTCTCTACAAAATAATTTTTTAAAAATTAGCAAGACATGGTGGTGCGTGCCTATAGTCCCAGTTACTCCGAGGCTGAGGCAGAAGCATCGCCTGAACCCAAGAGGTCCAGTTGTAGTGAGTGATGATCGTGTCATTACACTCCAGTCTTGGCAACAGAATGAGACCTTAATTTAAAAAAAAAAAAAAAAAAGCCTTTCTTTTCTCCTACAACTACCAAATACTTCTCTTTCTTTAAGAGTAAAATAAAACTGAATAAAGTTTTGATCACTTGTTCTCACTCATAAGTGACAGATCACTCAGTATTATAAACTCTAATTCATTCCACGTTGCTGCGAAATTCATGATTTTGTTCTTTATTTTATTTTCTAATGGCTTCCAAGCACCTCCTCTAGAGTCTCTCTGGTTCATGACAGACACTCAGTAAATATGCAAAGGAAATTTACTCTTCTACAGTAGAGAAGGCAATGGCATCCGATCTTTGAAACCTCTGAGTTTAGGTGTTGAGCACTCAAGGGTATATTCTTTAGCTTTTTTGAGGCCTGTGGTTCTTCATTTGTAAAGCAAGGAAAATAATGCCCACTACAAAGGATCGTTGTAAGAAGTGAATGAGTACAAGAAACCCAGTTCCTGGCTCATAGAAAGCATTTATAGTGGGTTGCTATTATTTTTATTTATTTGTGCTTACACGTTTCTCAGGCAGACATTCAAGGACCTCCAGAACGCAGCCTCACTGCCTATTACTTGCCACAGGAACGACTTCCTCTTCTTTTGCGCCTGTGGTTTCATCCCCGCCTCGTATGCACTTCCCTCGCCCATTCCAACTCATGCTACATTTCAAAATCCTGCTTATCAGTCCATAATCAACTCATTCAGTGCGCGTATTCCCTGTGAACTTATAGTTAGATTTGGATGCTTAAGTAGATTTAGATTCAATTATTGAGACAAATATCCTTTATTGATTGGAATATGTGCTTCCTTTTGTGTTGTATCAGGAGGCACATAATATCCGATGATCCTAATTTTAGTAAGGACTAGCTTTGGGGATCAAACGTTATCAGACTGACTTTTCCACCATGAAGTTTCCCATCAACCTTTTAACGAATTGTTGAGCATCCACGGACGATCTTTGCCCAGATCCATTGATAATTTAGTGGTTGAAAAGTGACAATTTTCTTTTTTTTGCATTAAAAAAATAATTTGTATTCCATAGCAACAGAGATGTACAAATGTTGATGGAATTACTTTCATCTAATTTTTCTCTTTTTTAAATCAATTCTATAGTTTTTTTATTTTTTTATTTTTTATTTTTTAAAATTATATATATCTTTTATTTTAAAATTGTGGGGTACAGTTAAGGTTTAGGTATACAAATATTCACTGTGCAGGTACCCTTGTTGATGAGGTGTGCCCCCCTTCCCCAGACAGATACTGACTACCATTAATCCCACCTCCTTGCTCCTCCCTCCCCCCCCCACCCCGTAGTTTCCTGCCACTGTCAATACTTTTCTTATAGTATTATGGTAGTTGTTCAAGTTCCACTTATGAGTGAGAACATGTGATGCTCAGATCTTTGTTTCTGTGAGAGATCACTCAGTATTATAAACTCTAATTCCATCCAGGTTGCTGCGAAATTCATGTTTTTCACTTTTTTTTTTTCAGTTGGAGTCTCACTCAAGCTGGAGTGCAGTGGCATGCTCACAGCCACCGCAGCCTTGACCTGCTGGGCTCAGGCAATCCTTCTCCTCAGCCTTCCAAGTACCTGGAGCCATAGCCACGTGCCGCCATGCCCAGATAATTTTATTTATTTATTTATTGTCGAGATGAAGTCTTGCCAAGTTGCCCAGGCTGATCTTGAACCCATGGGCTCAGGGAATCCTCTCACCTGGACCTCCCAAACTGCTGGGATTATAGGTGTGAGCCACCATGCCTGGCCTTTTTTCACTATTTTTCTTTTTAATCAAGTGCAGGAGGGAGTTACCTGAAATAGTTTATTATTCTATTTAGACACCCAGCTTTGGTATTTGTCTAATTTTTCTAAACTAATTTCAGTTTTTGTTTTTATTACTGATATGTTTCTACTTTGAGTTGATTTTTTTTTCTGATTTCTTAGGAAATTACCTTTAAATACCAAGATCCTTTATTATTTATTTACTAATGATTTTGTTTATTTATTTGTTTATTTATTTATTTAGTAGAGACAATGTCTGGCTATGTTACCCAGGGTGGTCTCGAGCTCCTGGGCTCAAGCAATATTCCTGCATCAACCTCCCAAAGTGCTGGGATTATAGGCATGAACCACCGTGCCCAGCCTATTTTTATTTTTTAAAGTGGACTTTAATTTTTAGAGCAGTTTTTGGTTCACAGTAAAATTGAGTGGAAAGCACATTGATCTTCCATACACACTTCTGCCTCCACACACATAGTCTCTGCCCCATCAGCATCCTGTGCTAGAGGGGTACCTCTGTTACATTCAGCGAAACTACAATGATACATCACTATCACCCACAGTCCACAATTTACATTGAGGCTCATGCTAGGTGTTGTGCACAGTATGGGTTTTGACACATGTGTAGTGACATGTAACCACCCCCCCCCCCGCCATTATGGCATGCTTCCACTGCCCTAAAAGTCCTCTGGTCTCTGCCTGTAAATTTCTTTCTCCTACTAATTCCTTGTAATCATTGATCCTTTTACTGTTTCCACAGTTTTTTCTTTTCCAGATGTCATAAAGTTGGAATCATAGAGCATGTAGCCTTTTGAGTTTGGCTTCTTTTACTTAGAAATATGGATCTAAGCTTCCTCCATGTCTTTTTTTTTCTTTTTGTTTTTATAGCTCATTTTTTCTATAGTACTGAATAATATCCATTGACTGGATATACCACAGTTTATTTATCTATCCATATACTGAAAGACGTCCTGGTTACTTCCAAGTTTTGACAATTATAAACAAAGCTGCCATAAACAATCATGTGCAGGTTTTTGTGTGGAAATAAATTTTCAACTAATTTGGGTAAATACTAGGGAATGCTGTTGTTGGATTATCGGGTGAAAGTTAGTTTAGTTTTATACTGAACTACCAAGTTGTCTTTCTAACATCGTGCTGTTATTTGCATTCACTCTAGCGATGAATAAAAGTTCTTGATGTCCCATATCCTCACCAGTATTTGGTTTTGTCTGTGTTTTGAATTGTTGCAATCCTGATATATGTGTTGTGGTATCTCATTGTATTAATTTGCAGTTTCCTAATGACATATGACATTGAGCATCTTTTCATATACTTATTTTGTTTTTTCTTAAAATTTCACAAGACTGTCTCTTTGACCCATGGATTATTGAGCAGTGTGTTGTCTAATTTCCAAGTATACAGACAATTTCGTGGTATCTTTTCTTTTTGATACCTAGTTTGACCCCATTTTGGTCAGAGAACATAGCTTTTAGGATTTCTAATTTGTAAGATTTGTTGGTTTGTTTTGTAGCCCATGATATAGTGTACCTTGTTGAATGGTCCAAGTTTGCTTGAAAGAAATGTGCATTTTGCTGTTGTAGGGTGGTGTTTTCCATAAATATCTATTAAGTCCCAATGGCAAATGGTGTTATTGAGTATTCCTACATACTTGTTGATTTTATAGTCTGGCAGTTTTAACAATTACTTCAAAAGATGTATTCAACTACCCAACTGTAATTGTAGATTTATCTGTTTTTCCTTTCAAGTTTGTCAGTCTTGCTTCCTGTACTGTGAAACTCTATTACTATTGCACACATGTGTAGCACTGTTCCATCTCCTTGGTGAATGGACCTTTTTATGATTATGTAATAATGCTCTTTGTGCCTGCTAATTTCCTTTGCTCTGAAGTCTACTTCTTTATTATTATTTTGGGAGGGGTTGGAGTCTCACTCCGTCACCCAGGCTGGATAGCAGTGACACACTCGCGGCCACCTCAGCATCAACCTGCTGGGCTCCAGTGATCCTTCCACCTCAGCCTTCCAAGTAGCCAGAACTACAGGTGCATGCTACCATGCACAGCTAATTTTTTAGTTATTGTAGAGACGAGGTTTTGCAAGTTGCCCTGACTGGTCTCGAATCCGTGGGCTCAGGCAATCCATTTGCCTCAGCCTCCCAAAATGCTGGGATTACAGGCTGAGTCACCGAGCCTGGCTTATCTATTATTAATCTAGTTTTATTTAGATTAGTCTTTGCAAGTGTATTCCCTTCCATTCTTTTACTTTTAACTTACATACAATTATAGACAACGTGTATTTCTTATAAACAATATGTAGCAGAGACATGTTTTAAAAATATCCATTCTGGCTTTAAGAAAGGGATTGGCAGGAGTGGGAAACTGCCAGGAAGAGGGAGGGTGGCATTGACAGTTGAGGGAAATTGCCAGGGGAGGGAGAGGCACACCTCATCAACAAGGGTACCTGCATAATGAACATTTGCATATCTAACCCTGAAGCGTACCTCACATCTTCAAAATAAAGATAAATAAATAAATAAATAAATGTCCTTAGAAAACTCCTGAATTTCTAATAATTGAGAACTTTTTGATTAAAATCTGGCACATCCATTAATTGCAATCGGGCAAATATAAAATATAAGTTTGAATGATCTATTTATCAATATGGAAAGAACCATGATGTAAATTGCTCTATGTTGAATTAATTTTTATAAAGGTTACAAAGTATAAAAATAATCCATTCTGCCCATCCTTATTTTTAAATGATGTGATTAGACTATTTGCATTTTATGTAATTTTATTTTATTTTTATTTTTTTGAGTTGGAGTCTCACTCTGTCACCCAGACTGGAGTGCAGTGGCCACTCCCGGCCACCACAGCCTCGACCGGCTAGGCTCAGGTGATCCTTCCACCTCAGCCTTCCAAGTAGCCGGAACTACAGGTGTGCGTTACCACACCCGGCTAATTTTTTGATTTATTGTAGAGACAAGGTCTCACCGTGTTGCCCAGTTTGGTCTCGAACCCACAGGTTCAGGCAATCCTCTTGCCTCAGCCTCCCAAAGTGTTGGGATTATAGGCCTGAGCCACCACGCTCGGCCTATTTAATGTAATTTTAAATGGTTAGTAGAGCATCATCCTATACTCTCTGTGGTCATAGAACTCAAGAGGAAAAGACAGAGGCACGACCTTATTTATACAAAGCAGGATAATCATCAGGGTTCACCCACAGTTCCCGTAACTATAGTTACAGGATGTGTTGGCAAGTGGCATGGGCACACTTTAAATGGCACATATCTTGAGTAGGGCAGGTTTAGTCAAAATAGCTCTATTCTTCTGGACGGTCTTTTACCTGGTTCTTTGGCTAGAAAGAGCATGCTCTTCTTGGGGGCTTTTTTGCTTATGATCTTTGGCCTTTTCTGATTTGGGGATTCTTTTGAACTCAGGTCTGATTATCTAGAAAGCACTATTTTTGAATGATTACGTTCTCTCAAATTCCTATGTTAAGTTCCTAACCTCTAAGGTGATGCTAATGGGAGGTGGGGTCTTTTTTGAGGTTAGCAGCCCCTGATCACAAAGCGCTCTTTTTTTTTTTTTGAGTTGGAGTTTCACTCTGTCACCCAGGCTGGAGTGCAGTGGCCGCTCCCGGCCACCGCAGCCTCGACCTGCTGGGCTCCGGCGATCCTTCCGCCTCAGCCTTCCAAGTAGCTGGAACTACAGGCACGTGCTACCATGTCTGGCTATTTTTTTTTTAATTTATTGTAGAGGTGGGTCTTGAACCCGCGGGCTCAGGCATGGAAGTAGTACCCTTGTAAAAATAAGCCCAAGAGCTCACATGCTGCTTCTGCCATCTGAGGACACAGAAGGAAGCTGCTGTGGCTGAAGGAGTAGAGTTTCACCTGATGACATCTTCCAGCACCTTGAGTTTGGACTTCCAACCTCCAGAACTGTGTGAGATGCATGTATATGTTTTATAAGACACCCGGTTTATGGTATTTTGTTATGCCAGCCTGAATAATCTAAACAGAGCCAACAAAACAGAACAGACTAGGGAACTCACCAGCAGTCCCTGGTCAACCTGTTACTTGTTACTTTCCAGTCTCCTTTTTGTATTTTGTTGCCCTTTTGCATTTTGTCTAGAGTTTCAGTTTTTATTAGCAGAAGAAATAAGGTGGGATATACTTATCCCATCTGGTCTGGAATCAAAAGTCTTCCTAGATCCTCGTTTAAAAAAATATTATGTTCAGTAGAATTGCTCATTACTGTAATTGATACCTTAAATATTCCTTACAGTAATAAATTGTTGAAAGCACTGAGCTTTATCACTTTAATAAGAATATTTTGCTTGAACGATATTCAAATAAATTTTAAATAACATGAATCTTTTTGAAAGAAATGTAAAACCCTTATTTCATTTGTCAGACTATGAAATGAAGGGGAAACTTGTCCACTGAAATGAGCATTAACATCAAGAAAATTAGGTTCTGGGGAAAAGTTTTGCCTATTATTTTACTGAAACAAATGATCTTTTATTTCCAAGGAGCATATTTTAGATATAAAATTCTCTAAAACATGTTTTCTATGTATTTATGGATTTTATTTTTGACTTAACATTTGTCCCTAAATAGTAATTCTGGTTGCACAGATACAGTGGTCCATTATCCAGCCTAGCTCCCATGTGCAGTATTCATGGCAAACAATGAGTGCTCAACAAATGTTAGCAAACAGACTGAGTACTTCTTTGATGATTGATTATATTTCATACCTTCTTTCAGATTTTAATCACCAATAAAATTATTGTTTTTCTCATCCGCTTAATTAACACTTGCTGAATGTCTTGTGTTCCTTGTAGACAGAGAGAGAAGAACAAAATGTGGCCCCTGTACTCAGAAGATTATATTTATAATCTAAGAAACAGAAACAAAGATCTGCAGAGAGAGGGATTTGGGATTTAGGGAAGCATAAAGTAGAGGTTATCAATTCTACCATAGGAGTTATGGGGAGCCGGTCACCTGAAAATGTTTCAGAATGAAAGAAGATGGGGAATTTCCAGGCAGCATGGAAGCAAGAAAGATTGGCTCTGCCCAACTTCAAGTTTCATTGCTTTTCACCTCCTGATCGTGTCAAGGGAGATAGAGAAGGAGTTTCTATATGGAATATTTCAAGGACACAAAGATGACACGTTCAGATTAATTATTTATGAGCAAGAGGGGATCCAAGGTATTTCTTAGGGGGGGACAGTCTCTACCTTTCACTGGACTTAGGCTGTCTGGTAATTAGTGATACTGAAAAAAGCTTGTGAAAAGCAAAGCAGAATAGAAAGAGAAAGAAGACCCTCCATTTTGGATAAGTTGTTCAGATGGCCACTGTACATCCATGTGGCTATATCCAGTGACTACTGTACAAATGTGTATAGAGTTTGAGGGAGAAACACAGTCTTACAATAAAGATTTCGGAGTGAGTAGGACAAAATAACCCAGAGAGAGTGTGGAGTGAAAAGAAAAAAGTCAAGGACGCATCTTGGGAAATAGCAGGGCTTAGTAAAAATGGAAGTGAGAGGAGCAAGAAGGAAATCGACAGGAGAGATTGAACAGCGGGGAGGAGAACCAGCGTGAGCAGTTTCGCTAAAACCAAGGGAGGTGGAGTGTTAAGAAGACAGAACTGTCAGAGGGTCAGATGCAAGAGAGCAGTCCAGTAGAATGAGGATTGTCCAAGTCCATGGATTCTGTCAACAGATGGTGTAAATAAACCCAAGACTGGCTGCTTGAAGTGTAAATGGGAGGTGAGAAAATGGATACAGTGTTTATAGACGCTTTCATCAAGGATCTTGTCTAAAATGGGAAAATGGTAGATAAAGAGGGTGTCTATGGGCAGGCAGCCAGAAAGATGGAACAGCTAAAAATTCAGGTGGAAGAATTGCTGAGGGAGCAAGACCCTCACAGAGATAAAAGCACATAAAGAATGTCCAGTCTTGACTTGGTCCCTGTGAGCCTCAGAAACAGAGAGAGAGAGAGAGAGAGAGAGAGGAGAAGCAGAACCTATGCTTTAAAGCAAGTGTTGTCTTTTAAAAGATCATCTCATTGAAATGTCATAAAATTATTACAATTTTCACTCAATTGCTTAAAGGGTTTTAGGAATATCTATCTCTTAGCTTTACTCTTAGAGAGTGTGGTTTTCCCTGTCTGTCTGTCTGTCTCTTTCTCTCTCTCTCTCACACACACACACACACACACACACACACACACACACACACGTCCAAGTTTTCTTGTTTAAATGTAGGAATGATCTTTGGAAATTGCCCAAAGTTATTTTAAGTCACGTGTGATGAACATGGCAAGCTTGTGGATAATCCTTTGGTGTAAAACAATGTTTTCTAGAATAGTTGTATTAACTGGCACAAACATAAATTTTAAAAAGAGAGCCCCCAAATCTTTGCTGTTAACAAAATATTCAATAAGATCATGGTCATTTAAGTCCAATACTTTCTGCATTCATTCAATAAAAATGTATAATGATTTCGCTGTGTGCCAAGGATTAAGTTAGTGTACTTTAATGAACAGGACTCAGTTGGTTGTGTTCGCTAAATTGGTTATAAGCTAGATTTATGTAACATCACATGCTAACTTGATATGACCACACATTCTTCTCTCTCTACAACCAGTTCAAGACATTTGGCTCATTGATAACTCTTCCAATGATCAATCATATTTGTATCAGTTCTGAAGCACTTAGATGTAATGTTCCCAGACTTGACTTGCGGTTATATATTCTAACAAAAGAATTCAGCTGAATAGAGTAAGTCCTAAAATAGTATAATATATTATTGAAAAATAGGAATTCTGGGTTTACTGAATTCAACACAGCTTATAGATCTCATTAGACTTCTGGAAACCTTAACTACCCACATAGCATGCATGGTAACTCTTCCCATGGTTTCGTTATATCTTTGATGATGTCTCACTCAATAATGTGCCTTGACGTTCAGATCACACTTTCTCCAAGTGTGGTCACATGGAGAATCTGCAATTTTCACAAGCTTTTCAGGTGATGTTTATGCAGTATAAAATTTAAGAATCACTGTTCAAAGAGTTTGAAATCACTGGGCAAGTTAAAAACAACGGCAGCAACAACAACAAACTATTTGCATCAACCAGAGACAATATGCTTCGATGTTGAAGAGCTATGTACATCTGGTCAGGTGGTACAGTGGGGCAGGCAAGTAGCACAACCTGTCACCAAGAACACTGCTTTTGAATCAAGCAGACCCGAATTGGGTCCCACTTCTTTTTGTCCTGTATGCTTAAGAACAATGACTTAACTCTGGTCATCGGTGTCCTCGTTTGTGGAAGGATAGCAGTCACTGCCTCGTGAAGTTACTGAGGAGATTAAATGGGAATAGATGTTCAGTGAGCATCTTTCTTCCTTCCATCTCTTTATTGAACCTGCATTTATTAGCTCACCAGTCTCCATTCCAGAGGTGCAATCTCAAACACCTTTAAGGTTAGGCCCACAGGTAATATAAATCAGGGGTCCCCAGTCCTGGGCCATGAACTTGCACCAGTTGGAAGTGGGCACACAGCAGGAGGTGAGCAGTGGGCAAGCAAAGTTCATCTGTATTTATGGCCACTCCCCATCACTCGTGTGACCACCTGAGCTCTGTTTTCTGTCAGATCAGTGACAGAATTAGATTCGCATAGGAGCACAAACTCTATTGTGAACTGTGCATGCATGGGATCTAGTCTCATGCTCCTTATGAGAATTTAATGCCTGATGATCTGAGGTGGAGCTGAGGTGGTGATGCTAGCACTGGTGAGCAGCTGCAAATACAGATGAATATTAGCAGTGAGGTTTGACTGTACAGAGACCATCATAAATAAGTTGCTTGCAGACTCCCATCAAAACCCTATCTGTGAGTGGCAAGTGAGTTGATGCTTTTCAGTTGTACAGCTGCACTGGTGGCAAACTTTCAGTCAGAATCTGACACTCATTTTAGTCCATATGGGACCCACCCATTATTTTATTTACCACTTCTATCTGCACCTCTCTTTTTAATGATGAGCTGTATAATTATTTCACTATATATTACAATGTAGTAATAATAGAAATAAAGTACAAAATAAATGCCACGTGCTTGAATCATCCCAAAAGCATCCCTCCCATTCCCCCCTCAACTATATCCCCCACCTCCATGCTACACAGAAAAATTTTCTTCCCCGATTTCAAAAAGTTGAGGGACCCCCCCTGCTGTAAATGACCTAAGTGGTCAGGGAGATCCTTACAACATTACAGAAATTGTGGTGAACTAGAGAATGTATATTCCACCCAAGGGCATCCTGATGCAAATATATTCTAATTAAAAAGATGTCCAATAAATCACTGTGGGCCACACAAAACCCATCTGCTAATCAAATCAGATATATGACAGTTCCATCCTCTGCCTTAAATTGGTAAACTTGGATAACTTAATAACCTAAATGCTTGTGGTGGTCATGACTGTTCTTAATAATCTTGGTACTCTCAGCTTCCTGATATTTGAGCTGAGCTTGGTATTCTCAGCTTCCTGAACTAGGCAGATGCACTTTAGCTCCATAACCATGGGGTTTTCACCCTTATCCTGGCCTTTTTTGGGGGTCAGAGTCTCACTCTGTCACCCAGGCTGGAGTGTGCAGTGGCTTGCTCCCAGCCACCACAGACTCGACCTGCTGGGCTCAAGTGATTCTTCCACCTCAGCCTTTCAAGTAGCTGGAACTACGGGGTGCACCACCATGCCTGGCTAATTTTTTGATGTATTGTAGAGATGAGGTCTCGCTATGTTGCCCAGGCTGGTCTTGAACCCCTGGGCTCAGGCAGTCCACTTGTCTTGGCCTCTCAAAGTGCTAGGATTACAGGTGTGTGCCACCGCATCTGGCACTCCTGACTTTTGCTTCAGGTGTACAGGAGAACAGGTCTTTGCTTGAGAACAGGTGTTCTTTTAGATACGGTTCCACAAAGGTTGGACCTCTCATTTCTTCTTTCTACTCAAACTTCTCTTCTGCTTGAGAGTGGAGGACAGAGGAGATACCACAGAAATTGAGGGTGTGTTGAGTCACCCATCTGTTCTAGCAAGGGGTGCTGACTTTACTGTTTTCCAAAATCTAAAACAAGGAGACTACTGGTAGGCACCTGACATCCACAGGGAAGTAAAAAAAAAGGATTTTATTACATCAAATAAACCTGAGCTTTTGTTTGCTTGTTTTGAGTCGAGGTCTCACTCTGTTGCCCAAGTTGAAGTGGAGTTGCACGATCATGGCCTACTACAGCCTCGACCTCCTGGTCTAAGGCAATCCTCCCACCTCAGCCTCCCAAATAGCTGGAGTTATAGGCATGCACCACTATGCCCTGCTAATTTTTTTTTAATTGTAGAGATGGGGTCTTGCTATGTTGTCTAGGCCCAAGCAGTTATCCTGCTCTGGCCTCTCTAGGTGCTGGGATTACAGGTGTGAGCCACCACAGTCGGCCGGTTTCTTTGTGAATCTATATTTGTTTCTGTGGTTTCCTGACAACAACCCAGGTAAGCATCTGCCTCACCTAGTGGATTTGTCTTTTAAGGAACCTTGGATTCTCTTCTTAACATGGACCACTGTCCCCAGCCATTTGCTTAACTTCTCGCCTGTTTTCTTCAGTCTACGTGCACACTAGTATGCAAGTGTGGATATGCTCCTATTACACATTTTTGCTCCTTACTGGGTCAGTACCTGTCTTCAGGTGGGTAGATCGGTCCTGATATTTGGATTTCTTCATTCTAATGTTGTCCATATCTCCCCAGTCTATCCCATACCTCCTTTATCTCCTTCACTTGGAGAAGCTATGGATACTCCTGTTAAAGGCATCCAGTGAGATGTGTGGAAGCCTCCTTCCACTTCTGATCATAATTCTAGACTTCTTTTGCAAGTTGAGGATTCAATCTGACTAAATTTTCCAATGATCTTTCCTACATATTTTGGAACATGTCAACAAGATCAAACATAACTTAAATAAATGTAAATTTTCCCCAAGTCTGTGCTTCTCTGGCCCTTCCCCAGAAACAGGAAAAGCAAATCTAATATTGAGGAAGAGTTACAAGTGTCTATGGCAGGTAACGGGTACTGTTGATTACTTGGGTGCTATAGAAAGTTACAGTGCTGTGCAACACAGTAGCGCAATAACACCTTACCAGCAACATGGAGGGAAAGATTAAAGGCAGTGCCCAATTTGTAAGAACTCAAGTTTCCAAATTCCAAGATAAATCAGGGAGAAATCATTTGGATTACAAAAAATTAACTTGATTTAGGACAGGTTTCATCAGAGTTCTTTAAAACTGTAAACCACCCAAATGAATGCAAAATATGATTTTGATTTCCAAATGTAAATATGGGCCTTTCCAGCAATGCAACAATGGTAGAAAGAATGAAATTCACCTAAAACATTAAATACACCAAAAACAACTCCTTGAATATCAGATACACAACTAAAATTCAAACCTAGCAGAAAATTATGCCAACTTCCTCATCATACTGGATTATCTGCTTTTAGAGCAGAGATGATCACTTGGTTTGTTTCTCTGTTCTGGATTGTTTTAGTTCTTCTAAATAGGTGAAAAAATGCCTACGCATAATTCTGTTGGGTTTGGTTTGTGTTCAGGCTCATGGCTAAAATTTTGCTAGAAGATACATTTTGGAGTAGAAAAAACATGAAAATAAGTAGACACAGCTTAGAGACATGCATTTACAGAAATATAACTTATGATAGAGTAAAATTTAACTTCATATATATATGTTTTAATTCTGAAGTGACTGCAAAATAATTAAATCGTTTTTGCTATACTTTTTGTTATGACATATTATAAACAAAAAAATCTGAAAAACAGCACTCAGTCTCACACACAAAAATATATGGTTCAGAGCTGCATCCTAATGCACTTATTAAAGGAAAAATGTTCCTAATCCGACAAAGAACATTAGTGATAACATTACAATGGCCAGGACACTAAATCAAGCTTGTGATTGACACAGGTTTGCCTTCAGGAAATAAATCATAAATAAACATTTTATCTTTTCGTCATTATATTCTTATTTTATAACATAAACATCAAAAAAAATCTTTGGACAGGAATCATAAGAAGGAGATTTATTTTAAGATGGATGCTGAAATGCTGATTTATGCTTTGTAACAATACCATTGTAGAAATTAATTAGGATCAGCATTTTTTTTTTTTTTTGCCCATGAAATAAGTGTATGCCTTTTCATGAAAAAAATTTTTTTTGGCATTTGAATGTTGATTCAAGAGGTTGAACAATGCATGCAAAAAACAAGATTTGAATCAGTGACTATAATTGTACTAGCAATGTTTTATATTGTTTATATTTGCTTGAATGTGGTTCATCATATGTAGGTTTTATGCACTAATTACTGCATGTTTTTTGTAGATGTTGTTAGCTTTAGAAATGTTTGTTTTTCATTAAATAGCCCTGCTTCATTCACCCAAGAGAGCCTGTACCTGAACACCTTATGCCATCTTATCGTTGATAGCAAATGAGCTTCACTATTTGTTTGTAAAAGTGTGACACTGTTTTAGTCACTGTTGATAATTTTGGATTCATTTAGTCTTTGTGCTTTCTAGGAACATATGGTTAGATAGCATGAGCATTCTGTACGAATTTTGTGTTTCAGGACAACCTTTCTTCTAAGCAAGCTCAGGATGATGTTTCTTTACATGTATGTAATTGATTTCTCACCAGTAAATTTCTGAGAGCAGTGATATTTAGTACCCATTACAGAGATGACTAGCTGGGACTCAGAGTCTTTAAGTGAGTCACATAACTAGCATATTCCAGAGCTTGGGCTTGGATTCAGATGTTTTATACTGAAATTTCTTCTTTTTCTTTTCCATTCTGTGTTGAACATTAAGCATTGACTCTTCCTTTGCCATGAGTCATACATGTAGACTTATTTCTTTCATACACTAGTTGGACCCACAAGATATTGCAGGAATCTATTATGATGGAGCACGTACATGCCTACTGCAAAACTCATGCATAAATGTCTCTGTTTATGTACTGATAAATATTTATACAGATACATTTTCAAAATCAGTTCACATTTCAAAAACATTACAAGAAATTTTAAGCTTTCTATTTAATTCCATGAGCATTTATTGAGTACCTACTATGGGATATATCTAGACAACCATCATGAAATGGGCAAACGTGTTGACAGAATCTCAAAAAAAAAATTCACTGTAGCTGAACACAGCCTCTCACAACAAAGCTAGCTGGTACATTGATGCCATGGGTTCCTAGAAAGTTTATCTGGCAGGGAAATCCTGTACTACGAGAGGCCCACCTTCCAATAAATAGTTCTGATTTGTTTTGTTTTTTTGATCCCCCTCATATAAGTACTGAGTACTTCACGCCACCTGTGAGCTCTGTCGTCCAGAGAGGCAGGTTGGGTTCCCAGCCGGGCCCCAGAGCGTTTCTTGCAGGTGACTCGAGAGGGCTTCACTGCTCTCTCTGGGAGAGGTTGGTGCTCGCTTCCCGGAAGTTTGGTCCATGGCTCTGTGCAGAGCCTGCCAAGAGTGCTGGGATTGGCTGTGCCAATTGTGTTGGTGTTTTATGGCTCTGCTCGTCTTTAATGATCTGTAGCCGCTCACCATGCAAGCTTCTGCATCTTGGCTCCCTCCCAGAGGCTCTATTGATCTGAAATTTGGCCAGCAAGCAAAATCTTTTGTTTGTTTTTGGGTTTATTTTTATTATCTGGCTCTAGACAGGGAGCACAGAGTGCGGTGGAGACTTCCCAGAAATGAGGACATCATTCCTGTGGTAGGACTCCTGAGGGCCTGAGACCAATCCTCTGGTGCTATAAAAGAACAGTGCTCAAAGCTGTAAAGAGAATTCACATTTGCATCGTACTGATGGCAACAACAGCTTGTCAGGCCCCATCTGTCAGAGCAGAAGTTATTCTGCAGTTCAGAGTCCGGGCTCTGGGGCATCCCTTTCCAGAATGATAGGCAAAACAGTAGACATACGGAGGTCTAACTTCAGGCGTAAGTGGAGGAGCCTTTTCCTAGCATTTCAGGGCTGGGAACCCAGGTCTGGATTTGTTCAAGCCCACTGAACTTTTAAATTTCTCTAAACCCAAAACTGGGTCTTCAAAACTGGTTGTTTTAGGCACCCTGATAACTGAAATGACAAAGCAATTTCTCAAAAAAAGAGCTATATGGTCAAATATTTTAGGGAAAATCTATACATAATATTCATTTTTTGAAGATTTATAATTCGTATTAATGCATTTAGAAGTTGCAAAATCCTCTGAAACAAACTGTTCTCTTTTCTTTACACCAGCATTTTCCAAATGACCATAAGGCCCTATTTAATGGAGTTTTTGTGAAGTGCATCTTCGATTGGGACTTAATTTTTCCCTATGCAAAGTCTTTCAGAAGAGGTATTGAATGAAATGTGCATAAAGCATAAATGATTAATATCATGCTTTTCTAGGAGCAGGTTTGGAGAGAGTAGAATGTATGAGTCTGCGTACGTGTGTATTTCTGTGTCTGTGTAGGTGTTAGTGAAGGTCAGCTCTCTAAAACAAATCTATTATCCTCTTCCACTGTCATACAGTTGTGTTTAGGATGCAGCTGTCCAACTAAGCACTACCACTTTCTGGTTTCTCTTGTGGCTTGTCACAGTCACGTGATTTATAGTTGCCAGTAGAATGTGAGCAGAATTGATGTCTACAACTCTGGCTGAGGCTTCCTTCACAGAACAGATTACAGCAAGGCCCTAGGCCATGGCAAAGCCACCAAATAGAAGGAGTGCAGTCCGTCAATCAACATCTGAAGCATGTGTCCCCAACTCCCGGGGCTGTGGATCGGTACTTGTAGCTATTAGAAACTGGGCCATACAGCAGGAGGTGAGTGGCAGGCAAGCCAGCAAAGCTTCATCTGTATTTACAGCCATTCCCTATCTCTCCCATTACTGCCTGAGTCCCACCTTCTGTCATATCAGCGGTGGTATTCGATTCTTATAGGAGCATGAAACCTACTGTGAACTGTGCATGTGAGGGAACTAGATTACACGCTCCTTATGAGAATCTTATGACTGGTGATCTGAGGTGGAACTGAGAGCGGCTGCAAATACAGATGAACATGAGCAGTGAGATTGGACTGCACATCCCCATCCCCATCTGTGGAAAAATTGTCTTCCATGAAACTGGTCCCTAACGCCCAATAGATTGGGGACCACTGATCTAAAGGATAATCATTTAATATGAACAAAAACCTGGGCTGCTACCTAAATGAGAAATGAACTGCTGTTGTGTTGAGATATATCTTAGGATCTATTCGTTCCCATACTTTAAACTTAGCTCACTAGTACTGTATTGGGGGGGGTGATGATGAGAGACAACGTCAGAAAAGACATTCAGAAAATAATGAGGAAAATCACTTAAGAGCATTCTATGCCTGCAGGAGTTAAGTGTTAAGTATCTCCAGGGAGGAATGGCTGGGACTGATGGTCTTACATAATTTTGCTTTTTCCGCTAAATCTAAGTGACTAAGACCACTAGCATTAGAAATAGACAACACAGTCTCAGTGTTTGGCTCCTCCAGTGACTTATTTTGTGTCTTTCTCAACTTAGCTTTCACATGCTAGAAATGGATAGTGGTTTTCAGTCTGTAAAAGTATTTTGATAATTAAACAGGAAGATATATTCAGGGTTTGGCACCGTATCTAGCCAGAAACATACATATAAAGTGGTAGTCATTAAGGCTAGTCATGAATATTTTATGTGTGCTCCTTCTGGGCACATAGTATGATTTCATTTCTCTTTCTTTTATAAATTTAGTCACCATAATGTGACCTTCTAGACAAAAGTTTTAGGAGCCAATACACTATGTTAACGTGCACCATCACCTACCTCAGTGAAAAGCATGGAAATGCATCCCCCTTTGGCCTGTTCCTGGGGAGAGGACAACCGGGAAAGCGTCCTCAACTGACCTGTGCTGAACATATGTTGTGAATAAAAAATAAAGCATTGTGGTTTTAAGCCACTGTAGCCTAACGTAGCCTTTACTGAATGATTCAAAAATCAGATACCATAATTGCAGTTCATTAACAACATGAGCCTAAATTGGGCTCAGCTGAAAGTCAGTAAATGCTGCAGGCTGGAAAGATGGTGAACTATGTTATGAATTTGCAATATATTTGGTAAACCTGTTGCCTGCAATGATTTGGAGGGCATGCAAGTCAGTACCTAATGAACTTGGAGCTCTAGAAGAGACTAGTACACAAAATATAAGCCTGTGTTAGAGTGAGTCTTGGTCGCATTTGATGAGGCATTACAAAAATCAGATAAGCACCACACAGCACTGGCATCTTTGCAAGCAGAAATGAAAGGAGTTAGAGAGAACGCAGACGTCAGGATTGTTATATGGTTAGAGAAGACAACTGTGTCTCAACCTCAAGGTTAAAAGAAAAAAAAAGCCAAGGAGCCTTCTGAGCAGCAAAGGTCTATCAGCACTAAGCCTCATGAGGGGAATCGAGTGAGGGATATGATTCTCACATCCACTATTAAAATCCCATCCATGAATTAAGGTAATTTCAGAGCAAAGACCAATCGCAATAGTGGCAACGGGTAAATCCTTTTAATTGAACATTTATTTGGGAAAAGAGGTTCAGAGCCACTATATGAAGAGAGCGAGACATGTGGTGAGTGGACACAAAGCAAGCAAAAAGGAAAAAAAAGGAAATATTACAATTAAGTCAAAAACAAACAAAATGGGTATGACAATCTACAAATGAGTCTGACTGTAATAAATTGGTAGACCCAATTCTTTGGAGAAATTTGTACTATCAGAAAGATTATCAACCTAAATTAAAAGGCAATTTATCTGATATATGATACCACCAACTTCCCAACCTCCAAGGCATAATCTTCCAGACTTAATTCAAATGCGAGCAAGAAGAATGGAGAAGGTAGAATATCCCAGAAGGCAGAACCAGAGACCACAGAAGACACTCAGCATCACTAGCATGCTGGCCTTTAGGCTTGATGAGAGTTGTGTATTGAGCTCAGTATTTGATCCACAAGGTTGTTACGGTAGTTATCAGATCTGTCCATAAATACCCAAATTTTCTTCTGTTTGGATACATAGTGAGATAAATATCTCTGATCTCTTCCATCTGAGGGTGTTCATGTGATTTGCTCTGACAGATAAAATGGGAATGGATATGACTCACGATGCCAATTCCAAGTGGAAATTTTGCGAGCTGACTCGTGATTTGCCACATTTATTTTTCCTACTTGGCAACAATGGTAACAAGGAGATGGAACACCCCTGAGGGTGGGTCCTTACAAGAGGGCGATGCACAAGTCAGATATGCACGTGAAGACTGAGAAGGAAATCGTTGCGTTTTTAAGCCACTGGGACTTTGGTGTTGTTTGTTATTGCACCATAATCTAGCCGTTCTTGACTGATATGGAAATTCAAGCCAATTTTACAAGGATTAGCAGTGTTACATTAAGTTCAGTTAGAAAAAGAAAGATGTAAGAACAGGTGCATTTGAGTAATGATTTTCTAATCATGGATTGTGGCTTGCTTACTAATGGACCATAAGATCAGTTTGATGGGTTTGGGTCCAGCTTTTTCTAGAACGGACTAGAAAATATAATTTATAAGATTAAGCATGAGCGTGTATGTGTGTGTGTGTGTGTGTGTGTGTGTGTGTGTGTGTGTATGTGTGTAAAAGAGAACAGGAGAAAGGTCAGAATAAAGTGTATTTCTCATTATGACTCCGTGTCAAACAATTTGAAAGTTACTGGCCTGAAACTTAGTTAATTGGAATGTTTGATTAATCAAATTTAGTTATGAATGGCTTTCCCCAAAGTGTTGTGGGGTCTGGTGAGGTCAAAGGGCTGTGTTCTCAAACTTTTCCTGTTCAAATATTTGTTCAGAGGGTTTAATGAAAAGCTTATCACTTTTTATTGAGTTCAGATGAAATTAGTTCTCATGAAATTGATAAACCAATGTTGGTGATGTATGAAATGCTATGTCAAGCAGCAGCTATAGAGAATGAGAAAGATTGGTAGATATTGCCCCAATTTTCAAAAATAGGAGAAAGTTAGTGACATTTATGAGCCAGTGAGCTTGATGTTGTGACAGAAAATATTATAAAATGTTAAAATGGTATATCTACGAAGACTTAAAGAAGTGACAGCATGAGATCTTGTGACTAAGTCATGCCAGATGAATACATTATTTTTAATAGTATTCTTAGATATTGGTTTAGAACTATGTTAAAGATTATGTCAGGATTTCGGAAAATCATTTGGAAGAATTTCTTATAATATACTTTTATAATATGAAGAAATTTGGTCTAGGTGACCTACTATTGTGTAGACTCATAATTTCTAGAATGACCCTCTCCAAAGGACATTGTTAATGAATCTGTTAACCTGAAGGGAGGTGTGTAGGGATGCCTTAAAGGGTCTGCTTTCATTTCTTTCCTATCCAAATATATGTTCAGTGTCTTCAGTGAAGAGCTTATCTCATTTTGGGTGGCATAAAACTGACAAGGATATTGAATAAAGTAGGTTAGAGGCTAAAACTTAAGACTGTCTTCCAAAAGGTAGAATTATGAGTCAGTTCTAGAAATGAAAACTCAAGAAGGGTAAATATAAACTTCAACACTTAGTGTTTAAAGGCATGAATGAATCCAGACTAGAAAAAAATTATAGCTACACAGATATACTTGTGTTTCAGACAAGTGCAAGTAGTAAGAGAAAACCCTTATATAGCACTTACATTGTGAAAATTACTTTTGTAATGATTTTATTTATATTTCCTCATCACTACAACCCTATAATGTAGGTACCACAATTCTTACCAACTACTGATGGACAAACTGAGATATGGACATTTCAAATAACTGCCCAAGAGCACAGAGCTATGAAACCATAAAACATGGAGAAGAAGCTAAGTAGTCTGATTCCAGAATCTATCCTATCTGCTCACTGTAGTCAACAATGTGGTAAATTGCTACACCATGTCATGTGCTTTTAGATTGAGGCAATAAATGCACAGGACAGATCCACACCAAGGGAGAAGCTGTGTCTGAAATACCATCCACAAGTACTGCCTAACTCTCTAAGAAATGTCACAACAGACAAGAGTATGTTTAGAGAGGGATTAAAATTAGAGCAGGTAGTTTATGGAAAGTATCAAAAGGATCAATAATCAAAAGAATTGATGATATACTGTTGATACTGAATCTGAAAATGAGAACACGTGAGGACTACAGTAGCTGCCTTAAAAGATTTGAATCTATGTCATGTAGAAAAGAGATTTGTGTCATTGTGTATGAGTGAAGAGAGGAGTCTTGGCCCAGCTAATGAGTGGTAGACTGGGGACTCAATATAAAGAATAATTTCCTAACAATTTAGGCTACTTACATCATATTAAGGCATAGGAGCCCTTACTGGGTGAATATGTTTTTAATATCAGAGGTGTTTATTAAAGGGTGCATAATAATATATCAATATATTATAGAATTTTCATACACATGGTTGAATTCAGACTACATGGGTATAAGCATTTACAAATCTAAGAGTCTAATACTAGAATCCTCTGTGAATCTCTAAAGAAGAAGCAAAGGGGTGTCTTTTTTCTTAGTCAGAGACCACCAGAAATGCATCTATATTTGACCCAATTTGGATTTATTGACTTTGAGTTATTAACTTGTGAAGCATCTCAAAAAAAGGATCTCAGAAATTACTTATTTTAGGATTTGTCTGGGGTTTGGTGATTTGGGAAGGCTTTAAGGAAGTGAGGATTTATTCTGAATTTGATGCTGGGAGGAAACAGGGAATTCTATGCTTAGGCATCCTAATCATTCTTCTCTTGAAGGTCAAAAGAACTGAGTGAGGCAAAATTTTCCATTGCTAGTGACGCTGCCACTTATATTGGCCAGGACAGAGGACATTTGGTCTCTATGTAAAGAATGACGTTCTTGCTTTGTCTTTGCTCATACATGATTATGCAGTTGTCTTGTTTTTGTCTTGGTTTATCACAATCACATGATGGGCTGATGATTGTACTCTGTAAAATTGTTTGTGTTCAACAGAGCAGAAGCTTTGCTGTGAGTGCCAGTGCATTTCTTCCTTAATTGCCCACCCAACTCTGGCATCCCCTCATGGCTGCATCTTCTGCTCAATAGATCTGCCTTTCTTCCAATATCCATGGGTAACCTGAGCTCCAGGAAAATTCTAAACATGTGGTAGACACCAGAGTGAAGGGCCTGAGAGCCAGTTCTCAGTGAAAACCAACCACCGAGGCACAGTCTGCTTACAGGGTGTTGGTGGTGCTGACAATCTTAGTTAAAGCAACAGTAGTCATGAAATGAGGTCTTGCATTTACTCACAATACAGTCTAGAGGAACGGAGAAAAGAAATGCACCTTCGTCTTACCTTCAATTCAGACTTCTTGAGCCCAGCACACTGGATATTGAGGGGGAAATGATTTTTAGTCCCATCTGTTTTAAAACTTAGTCTGACCTAGAAAATTAAGTTATTCCTTTAGAAAATGTTTAGCCCAGCTTAGGAAAAAGTCTTGAGCAGTCAGATCCCCTTCCACTGTGGGAGTTTTTCTGTCCTATCAATAAATCCTGCTTTCAAAAAAAAAGAAAAGAAAAGAAAGAAAAAAAAGTCTTTGTTCCTTATAATTCTATGTCTTCTGCCCTTCTCTGAGCTCTCCTTGAAAAGACATCCAGGAACCAAGAGGGGATGTCGATATTGAGGCAGCATGTGACAGAGGGAGGGCAGGGTCCTCAGGGGTAGCATGGCCACTCTGTGACCCTTCATTGTGATGCCTCTTGTCTACCTGGTTGTTGATCATCGACAGTCCTAGTGACAGAATTCCATCACTCCTGATGCTGTGCTCTCTCACATCTCCACTGTGGGTGCCACTGCAGCCCTCTGCAACCTTTGGACCCCTGAATTGTTCATGCCTCATTCTCCCTGCTGCCCCCAGCAGGTACAGTTACCCCAGCCTCTACTTCAGGGGCCTTTTCCCAAGAGAAGTCCACCGGCAGTGGGGACCCCCAAGTCCTACACAAACCATGGATTCCAGATTAGTCTGAAAAAGCTGAACTGGAAGTGCTTCCTCAGGCTAATCACTATGTCCCAAGATTGTTCAGGTGTGTCTGCACACCTGGTTGGTTGACCTGCTCTCAGGTTCCCAATGGGGAGTGAAAGTAAACCTCCCTCTCCAACCCACACTCCTACCACTTCCTCTCCCTTTCTCTCCCAAGCTCTAAATGAGTATGCTCTCTCCTACTTTTTCTTTGTATCTGGATCTCCTTGATGCTAAATTTAGCAGTCTGGACAGTTGAGTATGCTATGTTAAACAGGAGCTGAAAAATGTTAATTAAAAAATTTATTAAATTCTACACAATTCCTCACTCTCACATTCATTTCTTCTTGGGGAAAACAAGATCAATGCCAGAGATGATCGGTTTAAGAAAAATGTGGCTTGCAGATAAATTAAAATATATTTGTCTAACACAAAGGCATTCTGCTGGTTTTCTAATAAAATCTATCATTTAGTTACCACTCACTATGTGCTCAGCACTGGGCCCATTAGTTATTCTTATCTCATTTAATTCTTACAACAACCTGCAGAGGCATTATTCTTCCTGTTTTCCAGATGAGAACACTGAGGCTTAGAGAAATTCCATGATTTGTGCAAAGTCACACAACTAATCAGTAGCAAAGGGAGGACTATGGGTGGAGCTTGCTTGATTCCTCTGCGGGGACTCCTAGCCACATGGATATGCTGTTGATCATTATGCTCTAATGTTATCACATTTTTCAAAGGGCATCATGTTATTCATAATATATAAAAGTGTACTTTTTATTTGAAATCGACACAACATAACATCTTTGCAGATGGTGACCTAGAATTTGTAAATATGTTCAGCTATGCTAAGGCAGTAATGAGTGTACGGAGGGAGCCATCAAGGGTGTGGGAACATTTTCAGGACATCTGGGGCCCATCAGCATCAAATCATTTAACAGAGTGCAAACAATTTAACACTGAGAGCCTCTCAATTATCTACTTGCAAATAAATAAATGATAAAGTATAAATCTTTACCCCATAAGCAAGTGAGTGCACGCCTGGGTTGACTTCTCTAATTTGGAATCATTAGCAGGTGAATGTTCAAAAAAATGCACACAAAATTTATCATCTATCTGTGAAAAATGTAAGTTAGACCACGATGTAACGTATGTATAGATACTCCTGAAAGCATGACAACCACATAGTCAAGCAGAAGTTCACTGCAGGTGACACACCAGATTGGTTTGCTCATACTGTTGTTCTCTTAACACGCATGCACCTGAATCATACCTGATGCCCTAACACTTCACATTTTTACAGAATTTCTGGTAACGTAAAGGGTTCTCAGACCTGAAAGCCAGAGAGATAGCATTGGGTTTGCATTTATTAACTGGGTGTCTTTGGTATTTTTTAAACATCAGTTTTTTCACAAAAAGGATGAGGACAATAATACCTACCATCTCATAAGGAAAATCAATATTATAGTGACAAGAAATATCAAGCCCATAAATGACATTTCTTGTGTAAGGTCCCAGAGGTATTCTTGGTTACAACACAATCACAACTTTAGTCGGTCAAATTCTCATGATAGTATTTCTCATGTTCTTGAGCTTGGCTTGACATTCTCCTTCTTTCTCAACCAACAACTCCTCTTCTCTCTCTTCCAGAGGTCACACTGTGAGTCCCGAGAAAACTTCTCCCCAATATAGATCTTTTCTTAAATGCAAAACACAAATGCTGAAACAATTCTACCCATTTATGCCTATAAAAAAGAAAGAAAACCCTAAATCATTATTTTTACATTTAGTATTTTGATCATTCTTGGTATAATAATAATGAATGATTTAGTCTTGGTAGGTTGCTTGTATCCAGGAATTTAACCATTTCTCCTAGGAATTGAGGTCCAGGGCTCTCTAGTGAAAGTATTTACATTAATTTGACTAGATGTTGGTCTTTGTTTAATGATGACACAGCTGGAGATGTCAGAGCCTTCAGGGTTCCCTGGTGTCTCCGTTTTTGTCTCCCTTCTTGACTCTTAGTTTCCCTAAATGCTCCTCCTCATAGAGTCTTTGTCTTTTTCTCTTTCATTCATAAAACTTTTATTCCACTTACATGAACTTAATACACGTATTCTTAACAATTGTGTTTGGATTGCTTATGAAAATAACTCCTGCAACTGTAGTCAAAGATATGCACGAACAAAGCTAGCCATCATCTCAAGTTATTTCTCTGTTAATTATTTTTACAGCACATGCATGTTAGGCAAGTATCAAAAAAAAATCACAAAAGCAAAAATCCCCAAAAAAAGTTAAATACATGGGGTTTTTTTTGTTTTACTGCTGTGCTTGATACACATGAAATAATGAATATCAAGCTGTTCATTTTAACTTCATCTTTACTTTTACATCTGTTCTTAGGTTGCCTAAAACATTTAAATACAAATAAAATGATCGTAGCAAAAATAATGAAAGCAAACAGTAGGTAACTTTGCAATAATGGAATGTGAACCATTTCTGCCATTATCCAGAATAAATTGGATCACAACTTTTGTCTAATGGACCACTCCTGCAACTGTAGTCAAAGATATGCACATGGAGACTGAGGTATACTGAACTTGATACATTAAGTTAAGAGTCATACAAAGACAGCATACTAATAATGCAATTACTGAGGGACAACTTGACATTGTGGATATCAGATACCCAAGGAGATGAAGCTGAAGTGGAAGAAGAGGGGGTGAATTAACCAGCCTTCCAACTTTTGTCTGCCTCATTCTAAAATTTACACAGTAGACCATTCGTCATCCATGCCATTACACAAATAGTTTTTTGTTTATGATTTATGACAGTCTTTGTCTTGAATCCTTTCAGCAACATCTTCTGTTCTTACTCTGGAGCCCTTTTGGTGTGATGGTGAGATGTGGGAGGCAGGACATCCTACACTCATGATTGGTTAAGTCTCAGTCTTTTAGGGGGCCTGTGGATGTGGGCCGTGACATTCACAATGTTTCTTCTATATAGGCCTCCTCATCCCTCGACGAGTGACAGGAAGGCTCCAGGGTCTGGAGTGATAGAAGAAAGGCCCTTCCGCCATGATTCTGGGTGAGGCTCCCTGACGTCTTTCCCCTTAGCAAGTCAACCTTTGTTTCGAGGCTCTGGAAGTGTTCTGCAAGGATCACTCTTCCGTCTCCTTGACAGAATTATGAGGAGATCGTTCTGGGTACTTCATTATGTAAACCTGGTGTGGTTTCTGGAAGTAAAGCCATGAGAGTGTGTCATCTCCTCCTGCAATACTCAGCCACTGACAATTTGTCAAATTACTGGGTGAGTGATGCCAGTTCATGAAACCAGTTACTCCAACTCAAGCAAGATATCAGCAATGACCCTCTGTATTTGCATGTCTCCCTAGATTTTTGAGTGGTAGTTTATCCTGCAAACTCAGTACTCTCATGAGACAAAGAAAAGTAGATGATGTTTTGTTTGTCCTTTTTTTGCTATTGTAAGAATGAGAGTGATGACTTTCAAGTTCTTTGCATGTCAGAGCTGAGAACAGAAGTTTTGATTAGTTATTTTTAAAAGGGATACTTGACCTCAAAGGAATATGTTTTTATGATTATAAGTTTATTAAGCTCACAACAAAAAAGATTAGAAAACAAACAAGATTAAAGATAAAAACAATTTAGCAAACTTTAGATGCCTTAGTAATTTCTACTGCTAAGATTTTTATGAATTTCAGCATTTATGCATATACATATTTTATTTGTCCTTTTCCCTCTATGCCTATTTAATTTCCTGATTTTTTAAACTTGCCATCATAAAGATGATGAGAAATTATTCATAAGCATCATTCTAATGGATGGATAATATTCACCATGAGAATGTTCTTTAATTTAGCATGCCATCCGGTTAGGGATACTTCAATTGTGTTGAGTTTGTGAGCGTGTGCAAGTGTGTATGTGTGAGCATGCTGTTTAATCAGCCTTCCTTGTTTTTTGCATATTTTAACACCCGTAAATGCAAGTTCTTTTTCTTTTCTCCCTCCCTCCCCCCCTTTCTTTCTTTTGAGCCAGATTCTTTCTGTTATCCAGGCTGGAGTGCAGTGGCATAATCATGGTTCAATGTAGCCTGTACCACCTGGGTTCAAGCAGCGTTCCTACCTCAGTCTCCCAAGTAGCTGGGACTACAGGAACCACGATGCCAGGATAATTTTTTGCTTAATTTTAGAGATGAGGTCTTGCTATGTTATCCAGGCTAGTCTCAAACTTCTGGGCTCAGTGATCCTCCCACATCAGTCTCCTCCTGAGTTGCTGGGCCTCCAAGTGCATACCACACCTGGCTAACTTTTTTATTTTTGTTTTTGTAGAAACGAGGTCCCACTATGCTGCCTAGGCTGTTCTTGAACTCCTAGGCTCAAGCAGTCCTTCTGCCTTGGCCTCCCAAAGTGCTAGGACTATAGACGTGAGCCACTGTACCCTGCTACGAGTCTTAATTCTTATCTTCTCCTATTTTCCATGATCTACACTATCATTCTCATCAATTATCGGTCCTAAATATAACATATTTGATCTACATCCTTAAACATGCAGGTAGCCTTTAAAAACACAAAATATTTCACGTTTATATGTCTTTCTTACTTTCTAATGAATGGCTTAATGTTGCAAAATTTCCAACATTTTTAACTCAGGTATTTTTTCTTTTTTGAGGATACGCATTCAGCTCAATATACATATAATTTGTTCCTTCTTACTGCCATCCAGTAAACACTAACGTGAAACCTTTTTTCCTGTCCATTCTCCACCACCACACACATCCTTATATGTGTCTACTTCCATATTTGGTGAGAATTTCTCTGAAATATGTAACCAGGAATGGAATAATGGAATAAAAGCACATGTGTTCTTACAGCAATGCTGCTGAATACTGACATGCGCTTCCCAGAGCACATTAGCTATTGACGAGAGCTTTTTTGTCCCACTGTCTTGTCAGCACTTGGCATTATCTGGGTTGCTAATTGTGCCATTCTTCTGGGGGCAAAAAAACTTCACTGTTGTTTTAATTTGCATTCCTTAGATAACTAGTGAGCTTGGCCATCTCTTGATATACCTCTTAGTCATGTGACTTCCCTTTCATGCTCTGTCTATTCATTTCCTATGCTTATTTTCTTTGTGTTTCCTTTTTATAATTTTAAAAAATGCCTTCACAAATTATTGTATTGTTGAGGTGAATCTTTTTTTTTTCTTTATTTCAATAGCTTTAGGGGGTACAAATGTTTTTTGGTTACATGGCTACATTGTATAGCAGCAAAAAAGTCTGGACTTTAAGTGTCCCCCGCCACCACCTGTGAACTCTGCATCCAATAGGTGATTTTTTTGTTCCTCCACCTGGTCCTTTCCTCCCCCTTCTGAGTCTCCCATGTCCATCTTTAAGAGGTATATCTTAATTCTCTTCTCCAGTGTGGGCTAGACTTCTCAAGAATAGAATATGGCCAGGCATGGTGGCTCACATCTAATCCCAGTACTTTGGGAAGCAGAGACGAGAGGATTGCCTGAGCCCAGGGATTTGAGAGCAGCCTGGGCAACTTGACCTCGTCTCTACAATAGATTCAAAAAATAAGTTGGGCATGGTGGTGCAGAACTTTAGTTCCAGTTACTTAGAAGGTTAAGGCAGAGGGATTGCCTGAGCCCAGGAGGTCAAGGCTGTGGTGGCCGTGAGCATGCCACTACGCACCAGCCTAGGCAGCAGAGTGAGACTCTGACTCAAATTTTAAAAAAAAGAATAGAATATGGCAGAAGTAATGGTAGATCACGTCATAAAATGAATGCTGAGGTCTTCAATTTTAACCTGAATATTTGTTGATGCTTAAAATTCCATATTTATTTTAGAATGAGGTTACTGACAATTCCACTGATACCAGCTTAAAATTGGATTTTTTTTCCTTCTTTCTTTCCTTCCTTCCTTTCATTCATTCATTCATTTCTTTAGACATGGTCTTGCTCTGTCACATAGGCTGGAGTGCAGTGACATGACTAACTCAACGTTCTGGACTCAAGCAATCCTCCTGCTTCAGCCTCCTGAGTAACTAGGACAACAGATGCACACCGCCATGCCTGGCTAGTGTTTATTTTCATTTATTTTATTTTATTTTATTTTATTTTGCAGAGACAGGGTCTTTCTGTGTTTCCTAGGCAAGTCTCAAACACCAGGCCTCAAGAAATCCTTCCACTTGGCCTCCCAAAGTGTTAGCATTACAGGTGTGAGCCACCATGCCTAACCTAAAATTGGATTTTCAAAAATAAAAATGCTATCAATCTAGTACAAAGAAATGACAATTTGTTCAAAAGGGTTCAGACTATTCTTATTTCTTAATAAATAAAATGCTTGAACAATATGTAGCTATTACTTATAGTACTTTTTATCCACCCACTTTTCAAGGAGTCTGTAGCCCTGACCTAGTGTGAGCACAGACATCAGAATGAGTGACTGACACTGATAGCCAAGACTCAGCCATATATTTCCAAAAAACTGCTTTTGGAAATGGGAAAATTTCTGATTTTTCTTTTTCGGCAAACTTTCCTGGAGCAATTGGATGGCAATATCTAATCACAAAATATTCTTACTCCTAGGCTGGGTGCAGTGACTTGCACCTGCAATCTCAGCACTTTGGGAGGCATAGGGACAAACATCGCTTGAGAATAGGGGTTTAAGACCAGCATGGGGAGCTCTGGGCCCATCCCTGGCTGAAGCACCCAGACCCGCCTCAAGCTGCCACTGCCTACCCATGATGGCTCTCAGCGCCCGCCTCACGGAGATCCGCCCCCCACCCCCCCAACTGAAGCACTCTGCCCTGCTCCAAGCCACTACCACTTACAGAACTCTGGGCTCCCTCCCTGGCTGCAGCACCCAGCCCTGCCCAAAGCCTCCACCACCCAAGGAGGCCCACAGCTCCCTCTCTGTGGAGCTCCGGGCTCCCTTGTCAGCTACACTGCCCCACCCCCAGTCACCCTGAGTGCTACACTGACCAGCAACACCCGGCAATCTCGCACTCTGCCTCTCTCAAATTGCCCCTGACCACAGTGGGACCAGAGAACAGCTGGAGCTTGAGACCAGGCAGAGACCTGCATTGCCCCATGAGCTCCACCCAGCTCTGCACAGCCTCCAGCTTGGTACCTAAGAACAAAGAAAGAAAAAGAGGCCCAAGCTACATGTGACATGTCAATCTACAGCACCCAGAAGTCTTACACTCCGCCTCCCTCAGCGGGACCTGGCTGCAGTAGAACCTGAGATCATCTGGAGCCCTGTGACCTGACAGAGACCTGCAGTGTCTAGCCCACACAACTCTGCCCAACCTCCAACTTGGAATCTAAGACATCATGTTTGTGCAAGGGACTAGTACATCATAAGGAGGTTGGTCAGCTTGTGTGTCTGTATGATTGTATGTCCTAGTTTGTTTGTTGTTGTTGCTGTTTTTTTGTTTTTGTTTTTGTTTTGCTTGATGGTTTGTTTTTGATTTTGTTTTCTCTTACTCTTATCTGTCTTCCGGTCTATTTTCATTTATTAGTAGGTAACTTTGTCTGTTTTCCCTTTTACTCTCCTCTGTCTCCACCTTCCGCTTCCCCCTCCCTGTACCATTTCTTTCCCTTTTCTTACATCATTTTACTTTCAGGGAGCAAACCAATACCCCCACATCATGAACAGATTGCCAGGCAGTGGGAAGCAGGATCCAGCATATCCATACACCTGTCAGTGGATACTGGGGTCTGCAGATAAATTTTGAATCACAGCTCCCCCCTCAAATACATCTCAAAACTGAAAAAGGTATAATCCTCAACCTACAGTCCTGATTCAGAATTGAACAAAGTCAGAGAATTCACATAAGGAAGAATAGGAGATTGGACAAACAGAAGTGAAAGCAACCCCATCACCCTTGAACAACAGATTTAAAGAAGACAGAGGGGAAAAAAGATAAAAATGTGGAAGCACATCTACACAAATGAAGAAAAACCAAAAGAAAAATATAGATCTCACACAGACCCCTGGGAGATCAGATATCGAGAAAACAGACTTTGGAATGCAAACAATGAAGAGCCCACAGAATGATTGGTCACATACTACAAACCCAGATATCAAGACATTAATAGAGAGAATAAAAAGAATTGAGGAGAGACAAGAGGAAAATAGGAAGGAGTTGATAACTGAAATAAAAACAGTAAAGAATACTGTGATTGAAATAAATAACAAACTAATAAGTATGGAAAGCAGAATTAGCCAAGCAGAAGACAGACTCTCAGGACTTGAAGACCCAAATTAAACCAAACTGTCAAAAACATAGAAAAGAAGCTTAAAAACACAGAAAAAACCCTTCAACAGATGAGTGATTACTTCAAGAGAATGAACCTAAGAGTAGTTGGTCTTCCTAAGGCAGAAAGAGAGACAAAGACCACCCTGGAACAAACATTCCATGAAATTATTCAAGAAAACTTCCCTCACTTCATTAATGATGCAAAAATTCAAACACAAGAGATTCAGAGAACTCCAGCAAGACAACAAATGAGAAGACCAACTCATAGGCACATAATAATCTGCCTGAACAAAGTAGGTATAAAAGAAAAAAATCCTAAAAGGAGCAAGAGAGAAAGGTCAAACCACCTACCAGGGAAGACCAATCAGAATACCAACAGATTTATCACAGAAACACTTCAGGCTAGGAGAGCCTGGAGTCCAATATTCAAAGTTCTCAAAGATTAAACAATTTCAACCAAGAATGACCTACCCAGCTAAGCTGTTTCATCAGAGAATTAAAATCTTTCCCAGACATCCAATCCCTAAGAACTTATGCTGCCTCCAGTCCTACAAGAAATTTTAAGAAAGTATTAAGCACAGAAGAAAAGGGAAAAGAAACAAAAATGTTCTTCACAAGAGTACAGGAAAAAGATTGAAAACACACATGAACCAATCCAAAAAAGCAAAAGAAAGACAACAAACAAGTATAACAACAATTCTATAAGAACATCATGACAAAGATAAACCCTCACATTTCAATAATTAGCCTGAATGGACTAAATGTACCACTGAAAAGACATAGAATGGCAAAATGGATAAAATATCATGAGGCAGCAATATATTGTCTCCAAGAGACCCATCTCACCAGAAAGGACACTCACAGAGTCAAAGTAAATGGGTGGGAAACAAATTTTCAGGGGAACAGAACACAAAAGAAAGCTGGAGTTGCAATGTTTATCTCAGACAAAATACATTTTAGGCTATCAAAAATCAAAAAAGATGAAGAAGGTCACTATATAACGATAAAAGGTTCAATCCATCAACAAGAAATAGCCATCCTAAACATATATGCACCTAACATAGGAGCATCAATGTTTGTAAAGCAGCCTCTAGGCAAACTTAAAAAAGACATAGACTCTAACACTATCATAGCTAATGACTTTAATATCCCACTCACAACCCTAGACAGATCATCAAGACAAAAAATCAGCAAGGAGACCCAGAACCTCAGTGAGACTCTTGAACAAATGGACGTAATTGATACCTACAGAACACTCCACCCAACGAAGACAATGTACATTCTACTCATCACCACATGGAACATACTCCAAGATCGACCACATCATTGGCCATAAATGAAACAGAACCGAATTTCATAAGATTGAAACCTTGTCATGCACCTTTTCAGACCACAGTGGAATAAAAATAAATATCAACACCAACAAAATTTCACCAAAGCCCACAAAGACATGGACACTAAACAGCATGATGCTGAACAATGACTGGGTCAACACTGAAATCAAAGAAGAAATTGAAAGATTCCTGGAAACATCCTATCAAAACCTCTGGGTTGCCATGAAATCAGTTCTAAGAGGGGGATTTATATATCTATGAGCACACATCAAGAAAATGGAAAGATCATCAGTGGAGAGCATAGCAAATCAGCTAAGGGAGCTAGAAAGAGTAGACCACCAAAACCCCAACTTTAGCAGAAGAATCCAAATCACAAAAATAAGAGCCCAAATACACGATATAGAAGACAAAAATGTCATAGAAAACATCAACAAAACAAAAAGTTGGAACTTTTGGCAAGATGGCAATGGGGCCGTTTGGTCTATGAGACCCTCCGTGAAAGAGAATACCCATAAAGACTCTTGCTCTCCCCTGGGGGCTGCGGCTCTCATTGTTGCCAGCCAGCTCTTCACACGCTGCTCGGCCGTCTCCTCAGCTACAGCTGCTGCCACTGCTGCCACCACCACCGCTACCACCGCTGCCGTAGTCTCACCCCTGCCTGAGGTGACCCATGGCTCTCGGACCCTTGATGCCCCCCACCAAACACTGCACTACTGAAACTGCCACTGCCACTGCCATGCCCCACCCCTTACCCAGTCAGGCTCATGGCCACCACTGATACTGTTGCCTGCTCCCTCCTGCCCTGGGCAGCTTCTGACTTCTGCCCAGCCTGACCTAAGTAACCCAGTGTTAAGCTGGCTTGCATTGCCTTGCAGTCTCAGACTGCAGTGGAAAAAGAGATCATCTGGAATCATGAACCAACTCCACCCACCTCAGCCCATCTCCCAGTTTGGGATCCAAGGGAAAGAAGACCTTCCCTCATGCTAGATAGACACAGGCTATATCTGAGTGGCAGATTTGACAGGCTGCCCAGTTCTGAACCACCCTCCACAGCAGGCCAGGGGCAACTAACCCTAACTGTGAACAACTCTACCAGCCACAATGAGAGCTGGAAATCAGAGCTGAAAGGACATTGAACTTAAAGGAAAACTCTCAGAATGTGCTTGGTTCCCTAGTTTTAATTTTTTAAAAATTCTTTGTCTGTTTGTTTATCCATCTTTTTTTCCCCTATTCTCTCCTTACTGTTATCAATAACATTTTCATACTTGCTTTGGTTCTGTTAGTTTACTGACTTTATTTTATTCTATTTTTTTCCCTTTAGATCTCAAGTTTGTATAGGCAAATAGTACACCAATAAGGAGGTTGGTTAGCTTGTGTGTCTGTATGATTGTATGTTTTAGTATTCTTGTATGTTTGTTGGTTTGTTTGTTGTTGTTGTTTTTCTTTTTACTCATATCTGATTTGTGTCTCTTTTCATTTGTTAGTCAGTACGTTTATTTGTTTTCCCTCTTACTCTTCTCTCTCTCCACCTCCATCGTCCCCCCACTCCCTGTTCCATTCTTTTCCCTTTTCTTACCTCATTTTACTTTCAGGGAGTAAACCTATAAGCCCACTGCATGGACAGATTGCAAGGGACTGGGAAGTGGGTCCCAGATTATCCATACACATGCCGGTGGATACTAGGATCTGCAGATAGATTTTGAAACACAGCTCCCCCCACAATTAAATCTCAAAACTGCAAAAAGGATTGCCTCCAACCTACAGTCCAGCTCCAGAATTGAAAAAAGCCAGAGGATATACATAAGGAAGAATAGGAGATTGAACAAACAGAAGTAAAAGCAACCCCTCCACCCCTGAACAACAGATTTAAAGAAGATGGGGGGAGAGGAGGGAAAAAGTGGGGAGGAAAATCTACATAAATGAAGAAAAACCAAAGGAAGAATATAGTCTCACACAGACCCTTGAGAGGTCAGACACTGAGAAAACAGACATCAGAACACAAACAATGAAGAGCCCCCAGAATGGCTGGTCACATACGACAAACCCAGACATCAAGACATTAATAGAGAGAATTTAAAAAATTGAGAAGAGACAAGAGGAAAATAGGAAGGAGTTGATAACTGAAATAACAGCAGTAAAGAATACTGTGATTGAAATAA
>CAUYQG010052776.1:0-43433 GCA_963574415.1 Tarsius wallacei
AACCTGCTAGGCTCAGGCGATCCTTCCTACTCAACCTTTCAAGTAGCTCGGATTACAGGCATGCACCACCATGCCTGGCTAATTTTTTGATTTATTGTAGAGATGAGGTCTTGCCAAGTTGCCCAGGTTGGTCTCAAACCCCTGAGCTCAGGCAATCCTCTCACCTTGGCCTCCCAAAGTGCTGGGATTACGGGCATAAGCCACTGGGCCTGGCCAAAGTGAATATTCTTATATATATCTTTTGGTGCATACATCTACAGTTTTCCCCATTGCTCAGTCATTTTAAAACTAATAAAATGTCCAGCTACTTGGAAGCCTGAGGCAGAAGGATCACCTGAGCTCAGCAGGTCGAGGCGGTGGCTGAGAATGTACCACTGTACACCAGCCTGGGCGACAAAGAGTGAGACTCCAATTCAAAAAAAAAAAAAAATTAACAAAATGGATGTCCTTATGCAATTTCTTTTATTAATTTTATTATGAAATATATCATAAGCCAGGTGTGGTGTTTCACGCCTGTAGTTCCAGCACTATGGAAGGCTGAGATGGGAGAACCACTTGACGCTATGAGTTCAGACCAGCCTGGGCAACATAGCAAAATCCCATCTCTACAAGAAAGAGAAAAAGAGAGACAGAGAGAGAGAGAGAGAGAGAGAGAGACAGAGAGAGAGAGAGAGAGAGAGAGAAAGAGAGAGAGAGAGAGAGAGGAAGAAGAAAGGGAAAGGTATCATACATCCAAAAAGTAAAAGTAGCACCTATGTGTTTTTGTTTTCATCCAAGCCTCTGAGGAGATTTCTAGTAATTGCAACAACCATTTCTAAAGACGAATGTAGTGGAGACCTAGCTTGGCAACTGGGTGTGCAGGTACTTATTTTTCTACAAACAGGAGGCCTTGCGAGGCCAGCGAGAAGGTGGCCTGGTGGGATCCAAGTTGTGTTTCTCTTTGCCTCGACAAGCTAAGGTGAACCCACTCTGAACTTGCTCTCCCAGTTGGTGCCCTTGTTAGGGTCATACATCCCCAGCATGCTTCTTTCAGACATCTGTTTCAACCGTACATCATCCACCTGAGCTGGGGCTTTTCTAACGTATTGCTCTTATACATCAACAAAGCGAGCTGTGGCTCCAGTAATCTATTAGTGTAATACACCACCAGGGTGAGGCATATTGATAGAGAAAAGCTGGTCGATCTGTGAATTGTGGATATCCAGGAGTTCGGGTCAAGAGAGTGATGCAGATTTCAGGTTGGATTGATGCGGCTATGAGTGGTATTTTATGATATAAAGTTTACCTCTGATTTAGAAAGTAATTTAACGTGGGTGACAGCTCAGGTTCAGGCTAAGAGAGGTCGACGCGGTAGATATCTGTAGCTCTTGGAAGATGTATTTCAGGAATAAATTACTGTTCTTGATACTTTTATTTCATTTTGCGATATGTCACTGGGGGCACCAGAAAATTGGCCTGGGAGGAAAGTTTTGCACATAAAGCAAAACGGGCTCATTCTGCTGCCTGCCAGGTAAATAAATATGAGGGAGTGTGGCCTTAAGTCTCAGCTGCCATTCGTTTCAGCTGGCTGGAGCCACATTCTCAGGGTCTTGCTCTTGACCTAATGTTTATGTAACAAGGCAGCAGCTGCAATGCATAAATTGCCCACGATTTTTGTAAGACTTTGGAGATCAGAAGAAGCTAGTGTTAGGCAGAGGAGGAAGGGGAAGAAAGTGCAATGACCAGAACCTAACAGGTGGTTCAAGCAAGTCAGGTCCCCGGTCGGGGCACACACAGTTACCCTTATTGCTCAGGCGAGAAGAGGCTCTGTTCTGTACACACATAACTGACAGCTTCTGACTAGACGTGGAAAGAATTTTCTGGAGACTCTCAAGAGTTGTCCATGACTTCATTAAATAGAAAAACAATGATAGACAGCACTGATTAAATGCTCATCCAGTAATATTCACAACAACCTTATGTGTCAGGTACTATCTTTGTCTTAAAGTTGAGAAAAGTAAAGCCCAGAAAGGTTGAGGAACTCGTCCGATGTCATATGGCTGGAAAAGGCAAATGATGAAGGTGGGATGCAGGTAGGCCCCCAACCTGGATGCACATCGGTAGCACCCGGGTAGTTTTTAAAAAATATCAACACCTAACCAGGCACAGTGGCTCACACTTGTAATCCCAGCACTTTGGGAGGCTGAGGTGAGAGGATTGCCTGAGCCCACGGGTTTGAGACCACCCTGGGCAATATGGTGAGACCTTGTCTCTACAATAAATTGAAAAATGGTGGCGCATGGCTGTGGTTCCAGCTACTTGGAAGGCTGAAGTGGAAGGATCACCTGAGCCCAGCAGGACGAGGCTGCGGTGGCCGTGAGCATGCCACTGCACTACAGCCTGGGTGATAGAATGAAACTCTGACTCAACCCCCCCCCCCCAAAAAACAAAAATAAAAATACCAACCCCTGAGTCCTGGCTCTCAGAGATTTTTGAGATAATTGATCTGGGGTGGGGGTAGCATATAACCATGTTTTTGAGGCTTCCTAGATATTTTCTATTGTGCAGGACAAGATGAACATTAACTCAATATGGGTCAATAAACAGTACTTTTATTGATTGGTTCATTGATTGATTGAGTTGGAATCTCACTCTGTCGACCAGGCTGGAGTGCAGTGGCAGGATCATGCCTACCGCAGCCTCGATCAGCTGGGCTCAGGCGATCCTTCAGTCTCAGCCTTTTTTTTTTTTTTTTTTGAGTCAGTCTCACTCTGTCCCCCAGGCTGGAGTACAGCGGCACACTCACGGCCACCCCAGCGTCGACCTGCTGGACTCAGGCGATCCTTCTGCTTCAGCCTTCCAAGTAGCTGGAACCACAGGTGCATCCCACCATGCCTGGCTAATTTTTTAAAATTTTATTTATTGTAGAGACGAGGTCTTGCTCACCATGTTGACCAGGCTGGTCTCAACCCCGCAGGCTCAGGCAATCCTCTCACCTCCACCTCCCAAAATGCTGGGATTACAGGCATAAGTCACCACACTCTGGCCTCAGTTTTTCTTTCTTTTTTTTTTTTTTTGAGTTGGAGTCTCACTGTCGCCCAGACTGGAGTGCAGTGGCCACTCCCAGCCACCACAGCCTCGACCTGCTGGGCTCGGGCGATCCTTCCGCCTCAGCCTTCCGAGTAGCTGGAATTACAGGCGTGCGCTACCATGCCCGGCTGATTTTTTTAAATTTATTGTAGAGATTAGGTCTCGCCAAGTTGCCCAGGCGGGTCTCGAACCTGCGGGCTCAGGCAATCCACTCACCTCAGCCTCCCAAAGGCGCGGGATTACAGGCTGAGCCACCGAGCCCGGCTTGGCCTCAGTTTTTCAAGTAGCTGGGACTACAGGCATGTGTCACCACACCTGGCTAGTTTTTTTATTTATTGTAGGGATGAGGTCTTGACACATTGCCCAGGCTGGTCTTGAACTCCTGGGCTCAGGCAATCCTCTCACCTCTGCCTCCCAGAGTGCTGGGATTACAGGTGTGAGCCACCATGCCTGGCTGTACTTCTTTTTATTATAAAATATTTCAATGCAAATGCACCCAAAAAAGACAGAAGTCTCCAACTAGCAATAGAGGAGCAGAGTGCCACCTGTGTAGTGGCTCGCCCATTGGCTCAATGGTGCCACCTGCAGGCTATAAAGATAACATCAGAGGTTCCTGTAGAAACACTAGGCAGCCCCACGCCACCACGCCAGCTGCCACATGGGCTTCATATAAGTCATGGGCCTCTTTTAAAAGTAGAAAGTATTTACTTTTACGCCTAACACCATTTTTTAGATTTTAGAAGTCTCTCCTTATCTCAGAGGCAATGAGTATTTTGTTCCATCTTAGATGCCTTTCATAATTCATACCAGTTATGACAAACAGAGCTTGTGTTCTGTGGTTTCATGCAGCTGAGACAGAACCGTGTGCTGTTTGTGTGAGAGCTCCCTCTCCTCTGGTGTGCCCATCCACCCTGTGCTGGGAATCTTAATGCTGCCTTTGTTCTAGCTCTGGTAGCTGAGAACTCTGATCTACACTGCTGGCCAAATGGAAAATGGCCCCAAACCAATTCATTCTGCACATCCATTTGGCATTTGCAGCAAAAATCAGGAAACATGGTCACTCTTGCAAGGGATTTCTATTTCATGGGGGCAGAATGCAGATAAAAATGAACATCCTAATGTTGCAAATTCTTTTGAACAATGTATTAATGTTTCTAATGCGGTATAAGCATCACCTGAAGCTGAAATCACCTGAAACTGACCATTACACTTTTCCATGTGAAGGCAGAGTGTTGATCTTTCTGAGCAACATTTGATTTTAGTGTAAAGCGTTAGACCCTATTAACATCTAAATACTGAATGGGGCCCGGTATGATGGCTCATACCTGTAATCCCAGCACTTTGGGAGGCCAAGGCAAGTTCGAGGCCAGCCTGGGCAACTTAGAGAAAACTTGTCTCTACAAAAAAAAAATTTTTTTTTAATTAACCATGAGACCAGGTGTGGTGGCTCATGCCTATAATCCCAGCACTTTGGGAGGTCGAGGTGAGAGAATTGCCTGAGCCCATGGGTTTGAGACCAGCCTGGGCAACATGAGGAGACCTTGTCTCTAGAATAAATAAAAATATTAGCCAGATGTGGTGGTGTGTGGCTGTAGTTCCAGCTACTTGGAAGGCTGAGGCAGAAGGATCACCTGAGCCCAGCAGATCGAGGCTTCGGTGGCCATGAGTGTGTCACTGCAATCTAGCCTGGACAACAGAGTGAGACTCCAACTAAAAAAAAAAGAAAACTAGCTATGGTGGTGTCTGCCTGTAACCCCAGCTACTTGGGATGCTGAGGTGGAAGGCTCTCATGGGCCCGGGAGGTCAAGGCTGCCGTGATCGTTGTGATCATGCCACTGCACTTCAGTCCAGGCAAGAGAGTGAGACCCTGACTCAAACAAACAAACAGACAAACAAACTGAATGGGGCTATAAAATTCCCATGTATAATTCTGGAAACTGAAATGGACATGCTTTTGAAAATGTAATTGAGTAAATCTAAAGTGTCCGTGAAATCTCAATTTCATAACAGACGTTATGTATTATACATAACAGCCATACTGTCTGATCACGATCAGTGATATGGTGAAAACCAAGATTACAGGGGATAGGAAGTGCTGGGGTAGTGGGAGTGGGGCTATTTTACGTGGGATGGCCAAGGAACACCTCCCTGACATGGTGATGTAAGAGCAGGGACTTACGAGACTCGATGCCAGTCATGTAGGTACCTGGGAAGTGCACCGGAGGCAGAGGAAACAGCAAGTCCCAAGCCCGGAGGCAGCAGAGTCCTGCGGTGCTCAAGCTGGCTCAAGAGGGCCAGCCGTGGAGAGTTTGCTTAATAAGGAGAGAGGGCAGAGCTTGGAGGGCCTTAGAGACTTTGTAATGGCATTAGATTTAACTCTGAATAGAGAACCACTGGAGGGTTGTACGTAGAGGGATTACATGATCTGCTTTAAGTTTTGGAAGGTTCATTCTCTGCTGTTGGGGATAAGGCCAGAAATCAGAAGACTACGTAAGGGCCATGGAAATAGTCCGGGGAGAGACAGGGGAGCCATCAAGTGCTGTCCGTCCACAAACTTGAACAGACTATCCTCCAGTCAGATCGGTCCAAATTCACAGTTAGTAACAATGAAACTGTTAGCAAGGATGCTGTCCCATCACTTGAAGTAGTTCACATACATCCCTGGGGGTCAGGAAATCTTACCCTGAGGCTCTGTTCAGCCCAAGCTTTTTTTTTTTTTTTGAGTTGGAGTCTCACTCCGTCGCCCAGACTGGAGTGCAGTGGCCGCTCCCGGCCACCACAGCCTCGACCCCCTGGGCTCCGACGATCCTTCCGCCTCAGCCTTCCTAGTAGCTGGAATTACAGGCGCGCGCTACCACGCCCGGCTGACTTTTGATTTATTGTAGAGATGAGGTCTCGCCGAGTTGCCCAGGCGGGTCTCGAACCCGCGGGCTCAGGCAATCCACTCATCTCAGCCTCCCAAGGCATGGGATTACAGCCTGAGCCACTGAGCCCGGCTAGGGATTATAATCTCTTGTAAAATGTGGTTATGTAAACATTGCTTGTCCTGTTATGATATAAAATAAAATAAAGTAAAAGGCTAGTTCTTTCAGAAGTCATAATTTCATTAGAAATACATAAAAGGATAATAAAACATAATTTAAAAGCCTTCCTGGAAGCATACCTAAGAAAAGGCAATTATGCCACATTTCCATATACTAGTAAAACCTGGCATCCACTCCCAAAATAAACAGCAATGAACACTGGCAGCTTGACTTCTGAATGGTTCTGTTTCAGTTAGGTGCCACCATCTACTTTGGATTGAGGCAAATGGAAAAGAGCTAGAGACCAGAGCAGAGAGTCAGTCCCTCAGTCTACTGAGGATGGCAGAGGTAAGAACAGGAATCGAGAGAGAGAGAGAGATAGATAGAGAGAGAGAGAGAGAGAGAGAGAGAGAGAGAAATGAGAATGAATGCTATAGGCCAGGTGTACAAGGCCATGTGCTAATTCTAAGAACTTTCAACTAACATGGTTTTTTGGTAATGAAAAACCCCTAAGCATGAATGTCACTTGGTAGAAGTGAATGTGTGTTAGCACAGAGAAAAATGCCAGAACAGGAACTGGAAGACCTTTGAGCTACTTAGACCAAGACGACCTATCATTTAGACAGTCTTAGAATCTCTACCATTTATTGAAACAAGATCTGTTTTGTAAAATGCTATCTAAATTTGGGGAACAACCATTATAGTAGTAATTCAATATCACTCTAAGGATGGCCCATAGTCAGTCACCCTACAGGACTATTTTAAATACATTCATTCAACATCATCACTTAAGTCAACGTCTGATTGATAATAAGTTGCTTAAATAAATAATAAATAAATAATACATGAATAAAGTTTCTCCTCTCAGAAACATTTGCTACTTAATTCACAATAGATGCCTGAAATAGTGAAGGGAAATTCTATGGGAATAGTAAAGTTCTTCCTAAATGTGTTCAGTACATTTTAATCACCAGTTGTCTTAAATATTTTACACTTGTTCCTTTCCAAAGGCTAAGAATTCCTTGTATTTTACATATTTTAGTATTGTTGCCCATCACACACACAGGCAAATTGTTGCTGAAAAGCCTCAATGTTTAAATTGAAATAAAACTTATGCTTACAATGGTAAATATTCCTGGATTAATAGAGTTGCAGCAGAAAGACTCTTAAAATTGACTGAAGTCTGTGATATTAGAAAGACAGAAAATTTATCTAGTTTTAGCAAATGTCAAATCAGCAGCTATTGCTTTTAAGATTAATAAAAGATATAATGGTTTCTAGATAGCCTCTAAATAGAGATTACTATGAATGGAGAAGTGATTTACCAACAGTCACCACAATGAGATTTCTTTAAAGGTTACAATCATCAGTTATTTAGCTGAAACACTGCTGAGAATGCCTGGTCATTTCTTGAATAATGCATAATGTTCATAGTAGATTTGATCTGTATTATAATAATACAGATATTTCTAAAATAATGGAAAAAACTATCTGTTACCTTCCAATTGCTTAACATATCATTTCCACGAAGTAATTGACTTGGGACATATTACACACTGTCACCTGAGTGTTCTTTCTGCAAGCATAACTTGTAATAATCGTATACAATGGACATCACAAAACAAACTCATCAACCTTTATAGACTGTTAAGAAAAGATGTGATGAATACTTTACAGGGCAGAGTGAAGGGCCTTTCTGAAGCAGTAAATTAAAATGATTAAATTTCTATATGGTGTGTGGGACAAATTTAAATTTAAGCTTTGAAATTTAATTATTAACATAATCAACTCATCATATTAAAAAAATGTTGCCGACACAGTGTAAGTACTTTTCATATAAATTTCCAATGCCTTTAGGTTTATTCAAGAGACTGCTTGGAGAAGCACGAAGTATAATGTCTATCGTTTTATTGTTGGATTCTGAACCGCACTTCACATGATGCTGCAGGCTATTTATATAAGCTTGTTTATCCATGTGAACTTCTTCAAGGGCACAACATAGAAGACCTTAATAAATTAAAGTGAATTTCTTTTGATGTTGTTGTTTCATGAATGTTTGATCAGAATGAGTAGCAGTTTTGCATTAAAGAACTAGAGCAAAGCAATAAAATGTACACATATTGTACAGTTGAGCCAGCTTACTGAAAGTGCTCACTGCATTTCTAGCAAATTTGAGAGCCAAGGTAGACAGCATGGAATCATTATGCTTACATCTTCATTTCTAGCCTATCACTCATTTGCTGTAAGCAAAAGTGTACTGTACCAACTTAGATGCTCTGCCATCATCATGTCGGAACTTTAAAAATAATAAAAATCTGTTATCTCCTTCCAGGCTCCTACCTTCCTGTTCTTCTCAGTGATACCACCATGCCCTTCCAAAGATTGCAACACCCATGGGGGCAATGACCAGGCTTTATCTTTTTTTTTTCTGTCTTAATCATAGTAAGAAGCTATAGAGTTGCACTGATTGAAGGCCACAAACTAAAAATGAAGTATTAGTCACAGTATAAAGCTGAAAAAATTCTCACTTGGAATATTTGACGGAGACACAAAACAAATAGTAATGACACAAAAGTGACAGAAAGAACAGTAATAGAAAGGAAAGGAAACTGGATTCTTGCCTTAGATATGCTAACATTTAACTTCAAAGTTGTTTCTACATACTTGCCTCATCTATAAAATGGGGGACAAGTTCTCTAGGACCTATAAGTCTGAATATCTAAAAGGCCATGATTTTAAGAGTAAGCTGGACTGTCACATCATAAAAGAATGGACAGACAACAGAACCATCAAGTGTTTCCACTTTGATAGCCATCTCTACCAAGAAGGCCTATTCACCGCAAGATAGAAATAAAAGATAATTATGTAAAACAAATAAGTCCAGTCCATCAATTTATTTCACACTGAATAATAATGATCATAAGTTTTCCACATTGTGTGGTTTCTAACCTGTTGCACTCATCCTTTCAACTTACATGATTTGGAATAAATATGAAGATAGCCTGTGCCTCAAATTAAAGTAAAAAATAAATCTAAGGTATATATACTAGGATTATATTCACATCTTTAGTTTGGGAAAATTCACTAGTAATTTAGTTTCTAGAACGTGGACTAGTGTGTTCCCAAATTTATATCTACATGTTCAAGGGCAGAAGTGCAGTAAAAGGACAGCAGGGATGTACCTGGGTTTCTTTGTCCTGGGCTACGTTATACTGACATCCTGTCCTGGAGAACTGCCTTTATTGTTCTACTCAACCTTGTATGTCATTCTTATACTCTAGGACAGTGGACTGCAAACTATGGCTTGCGGGACAAATTTGGTGGCTGCTGCCTGTGTTGTAAATATGGTTTTATCAGAACACAGCCACATCCTTTCATTTACATATTGTCTATGGCTGATTTTGCGATATAATGGCAGAGTTGAGTGGCCCCAAAAGCCTAAAATGTTTACTATATGGCCCTTTATATAAAATGCTCGCCAACCATGGCTCTAAAAGAAAATAGCCTATTAAAATTTAAGTTCTAATTTTTTCCTTATATGCATACACAATCCCCAGGTAACACACTAGCACATGTATGTACCAATATCACAGTTCTTAGCATAAAATTGTAAATAATCACTGCTTTTGACCCTTCATTTCAATCTCAATCCTACAAAAGATTACACCTCCCCACTAGCACCTTTTCCTGTAACAGTCACGAGTACAGAGACTTTTCCAAAGGTAGTTGGCAAAGTATAATCACATAATTCAAGAACCTAATCACCCCTCCCCCCAGAGGAGGCTGCCTGTGACTCCCCAAAATGCCCAGTTTTAATTCATGCTAATTAAGGGTCTAGATACAGCTTTGGAATATAAGAATCTAGCAAATCCATTAGGTACTACCCCTTGAATAACACACCTTTAAAGACAGAAAACCTGGAGGAGCCCAAATCATTCTACAAAAAAGGCACTTACACCTATATTTTTATTGCAGTACTATCCACAATAGCAAAAACATGTAACCAACTCTGCTGCCATCAAAAGTGAACTGGATAAAGAAAATGTGATATATATACATGATGGAGTGTTGCACAGTCATAAAGAAAGACAAAATGGGATAGATTTCGAGTCCATCATACTCAGTGAGCTATCACAGAAACAAAGAACTGAATATCACATGTTCTCATTCAAAAGTGAGTCTTGAACATTTATCACAATACTATAAGAAGAGATCAGCAGTGACAGGACACTTCCAGGGGAAGTGAGGGGTGGTAGTGATGGGGGGAACACATAACATCACTAAAGATACCTGATCCTAAACCAGGGGAAGCGAGGACCAGTTGGAGGCCCAAACTTCACCTGCACATACAATACTTATGTACCTAACCTGACTTTTTTTTAAATAACAAAATAAAGTAAAAAAAAAAAAGAAAAGAAAAAAGAAAACCAATGGCCAATACTACATATGAATCAATAAATATATGCATGTATATTTAAATGCTAAAAATGCCATAAATTACTAGGAGTCTCAGGAACACACAAGAAAATACCTGTCTTAAGAAACCCGATGAAAAAGACCTAACAGTTAAAAATACTAAGTTGTAAGAGTTAATTACATCAAGGATTTGAAGAACAATTACATGTTCATGTTCACAACTTTTGGGTAATATGTTTACAGAGAATGTGAAACACTAATACATGGATTGAATCTTGTTGGTCAATAAAATGGTTAACTCAAAATGCTAAAGGTGGACTCTGCTCCCTGTCTCCCTTTGGTAACTTAAGGCAGAAAATATGAGTTCCACCCTTTAACAAACATTACCACACTCCACCCATCAAGAAGAATGTGCATATATTAGAACACACACTAACCCAAGAAGTACTTTAATGTGTCATTTCATTCTCACATTTCTAAAGTCTTCTATAAATGATAGCATTTTAGGCTGACAGACTTTGTGAAAATAAATTGAAATAGAAGAAGAGGTTTATTTCACCTTCACATGGTGTCTTTCTCATGCAGAGTTCAGATTTCCACATTTGCATCCCTTTAAAGGATTTGATATGCAGGAAAAGAAGAAAGGATGATGGTAAACATTTCATCTGAGAGATGCCTATAGACCATCATATTCAGACTTGAACAGTGGCCTGAAACTTACCTTTTACTGATGTGTTAGGTGGAGGGCCTTCCATTCGCAAGTTCCACGGAGGGTCCCCTTGGTTAGCAAAGTCCCTCATTTTCAGATAGCTAATTGTAAGTCGGATGATGGATGCCTTGTCAAGCTGGCTGGTGATGGCTGCAGGAAGAGGCAACAACTTGGCCAATTCATAGAACTCAAAATTTTCTTTTCCCCGGCGGGAACGAGCAGCATCTCGGGATTTCTCCTTTCTCAATGCTTGTAAACTAAAATCAAAGAAGTAGGAAAAAGTTGTTTAGAATATGAGATTTTGTCATCAGCAGAACTGATTTTTATTTCTACCAAAAACTACTTCATAATTCGGAAGTGATAGTAAAATGATTCCATACAATGTGTACTAAAACCATAAATTCCACCTTTGGCTTTATATATCACTAACCCAAGTCTAGTGAGTGAAAATGGTATTTTTCTTGTTAAGGTTCCTCCCATCCCTTCCAAATGTACATCAATGAGATATATGCAGCGTTTCTAAAACATAACGTAAGGTTTACAGGTGTGGGTGACGTGATCAACTAAAAGCAATCTAAAAGAATAGATTTGTATCCATATATCTATTCTTAAGCTAATGATTTTATTTTCATTTAATTTTCACCACTGTGGAATCTAAAACATAGGGAAATATTTTGCAAAATTTATTTCAATTAACATTTTGGGGAACAAAAGGTAAATATAAATACAATTCACTTTGACAGAATCAACAAATACAGTGATATGTCTTCAGCCCTGAGTAAGGATCGTGACACCTTTAGTCAGACAAAGAAAACATCATATCTAAAATGAAGATTTCAATGTGACTTTATGTGCTGATACTTGGTTGATAAGAGAAGACTTTAATTCTTTATTAATTGATATATATTAGTAGATGGATAAATTTTCTAAGATACTCAAGAATAAAATATATTGCCCAGAAAAGTTAAACTTTAGGATAATATAAATTTAATGTTGAAAGATAAAGCCCTGTATGGGTTATTAAAATTTATAAACATTATAGACATATTACTTCCCAGAAGAGGCAACAGGTGGGAGCCAGCATTTTCCTTTAACTATTCATGTGCATTTCTGTTTGAAGTTTGCTCACATTGCTGAGGGCAGAATCTGGCACAACTGAAGTTGTGTGTGAGCATCTGACAGAGAATTCTACCTACTCTGAATTGCTCTGCTTGTGTCTGACGAGAAAGACATTCTAAAATCAGACCCTAATGATAAGTAACTGGATATTATTTACAGTATCAAGGTGCTATTAAAATAATCTTATATACTCATTTTATTGAACTCAGAAGGCATTTTAAATCTTTGAATCTAGCATTTCTTTAATTATGAAATGACAAGAGAGAAACCAGAAAAAAAGCAAGATCAGAGGAATAGATCAAAATGGGTTCCTCTGTGTGGCACCGTTCTGTATTAATACAGAGAATAACGTTTCATATTACATTATAGCATTCCTGACATTGTTCCAGTGGAAACCCTGTAATCACTGCTGACACCCATAATATCTTACAGAATATCTATGTAATTTAAGTAGTGTCATAATGCTCTGGTCAGATACTTGCTAGGCTAATATCCCAACCAGTTTTATGTTTGCTCTATTAATAAAATATTCTACATTATCTAACTAATGTATTTCTTAGAACTAGGCAAGTTAATGCTATCGTTTTCAGAGTCACAGCAGTGTCAGGTGACAAACCTTTGTCTCGTGATATACCTCAAGTGATAACCTCAGGCAGAAAACATAACTCATGTATAAGAAAAAGATGTGTTATATCGTTTATTTCCCAATATCTTGGCCAACCTGCATTTGACTATACAAGTGCTCAATTTTGGCTTGTTGAAAGCTATTTAAGTAGACTGAGGTATGCCTTAACACCTGCCAAAGTATAAGTATAACCAGGATCCAGGTTAACATCTTGGGATAAAAGAATGGTTCACATTCCTCCCTTTATATAATAAAAGCCATTTATCCAACAAGTACATCAGCTGTGCCAAAATAACTAGGTCTCTTGACATATTTTCTCTACCACTTGTTCACAGGGGAAGGTGCAGTGGTTCAAATTCAGTGCTTTGCTCTTTTTGTGTTCTTGCTATCAAATACTACTCCAGAAAGTGGCCTAAACTTACTTTTTTTTTTTTTTTTTTTTTTTGGTGACTATGATGGAGCTCTACAGCAGGGGTTACAAACTCAAGGGCTTTCAGGGTTAAGGTGGGGAATGTCAATGAGTAAAGAGGCCTGATGGAGACTATGGGAAACTGGAGGAAACTGACTCTAGCAAAAGGACAGCACAGAATTTCAGCTGATTGCTGCTTTAGGGAAAGGCATGCCTGGTGCTGCCAGATTTCTGGTGTGGCCACTTCTAGAGACTAAAATCTGAATTTTCATATGACATTTTAAAATTGTAGTATTTTAACTAATTAAAAATTTTAAAAATTATGCAAGCCAAATAAAACATGCCATGATTAAACATGGATCAGGGATCCATTTTACAATTAGGTAATAATTTGGTCAATTTGAAAGGTAGTTTCACATGAATATTATATGTCATTTTCCTTCATGCACATCACTCAGATAATCACAAATGGATTCATTTGGTATATGATGAATACACCTAATATTTACAAATTCTCTCTTCAACTGATGCAAAGTAGAGGATCAAGCAATTATTCTGAAACTGATTTAATGTATAGGCTTATCAGTAATCTAAGGGAAAAAAATAAAACTTATATGGGGACAAAGCCCAAGATCATAGGGATCAACCCAGTAAAGATAAACAGTGGAGCGATAGCTTTTCTATACACACTCAGGGAAGTCAGTAGACACAAATGCCCTGGATGTTGTACCTAAACACTGTCCTCCGATGTTTTACTTACTTTTCTAAAATAGCATCCTATCTCCTTGTTGTTTTCTTCTGTCCACCCTCTCTCCCCCAACCCTCTACAAAACACACACACACACACACACACACACACACACACACACACACTAATACACACAACATCTCCATACCAGGGTAATTTTCTTGGCCATCATCTTTATAACAAAATGTTTTCACAACTCCCACACCATATCACTATGCAGGTACCATAGTTCAGAAGGCTTTTGGAATGATATCACTGTGTGTGAAATAAGTAGTAATTGTGGGCAACAGCAATAAAATACAAAGGATTAGAAACGTTGTTGAGATGCTGATATAATAGATGAAGCTAAAGACCTTTATAGAAATTGTGGATTAATCTTTCCCTTGCTTTTGTAAAGTGGAGGCTAGATGTAAGTAATTTTCAAATTTAATTAAGGAAAATATTAAAACCTAAAATAAAATTTGTATTTAGTTCTAAATCAAAAAAATTGTGATTACATTTCTGGAATACTAAAGATAGATTGGTTTTACATGAGGAAAGGGTTATAGTGCTAATCTCTGCCATCTAAAATATGATTAAACTTCAGATCCACAATTAGTTACTCCCCCGGCCTAAACTTCTCACTGCTCTAATGTTCTTTCATTTTAGACTCTGGATAGCAGGAAAAGAGACTCCTCATTAATCTTCAGCAAATGAAAATTTTAACTTCCTTTGATAACTACATTATCAACCTCACCAATGATTATCACCACCAACAAAAAGCAACAAAATAAACAATTTCCCAAGACACACACACACATACATATCTGGACATCATATGAAAAATCGGGTGTATATTTTTGGGAGACAGTGATTTTTAGATTCTCAAAAGTAGTCCATTACCCCAACCAAAAAGTTAATAATCTAATGTCTAGAATTTCCTCCTGTAAGAACATGGATTGTGAGCTAGACTGCCTGGGTATAAATCTTGACTTTATTACTTACATAGTATGTAAACTTGAGGCAACTCATATTGCTCAGTTTTTCTCAACTGTGAAAAGGGATGGCAACACTCTTTATTTTATATGGTGGTTGTCAGAATTAAGATAAGTGAGATGTCTTTGTAAAATCTTTACAATGGTGCCTGGTACATAGTAATACCATGTAAGACATGTTAACTAAAAACCTAAGTTTGCTTCACACTTATCATTCTATGTTTTGAATGTGTACAGTTCTCATTTATAATATGCACTTTCCTCTCACTAATATAATTTCGATGTCTTGGTACTGACATATCACATCGTGTACTTAAGTAAAATAAAACTCCTTTATTGCAGAGATACTGATTTTTCTTTTTATTCTAGTACTCATAGTATCTATGGTCTAGCCATTGTATACCACAGGTGTACTTAATGAATTGTTCAGATAAAAAATACATGTGTTTAACAGAAGCTTAAAGGTTTTTAAGTATGCTTTTGTAAAGATAGTAGGGAGCAGCCATTTTGTAGTACACTAAAGCAGAAAAGATGACACTAATTGCAGGCCAAACAATTTTGTTTATATTTATTTTAAGTACAGCATCTTGCTCTGTCATCCAGGCTGGAGTGCAGTGGCACAATCATAGCTCACTGAAGTCTCAGACTCCTGGACTCAAGCAGACCTCCCACCTGGTCCTCCCAAGTAGCCAGGACTACAGGTGCATGCCACCACACCAGGCTAATTTTTTTTTTTTTTTTCATTTTTGTAGAGATGGAATCTCTCTAGTTGCTCATGATGGTCTCAAACTCCTGGGCTCAAGTGACCCTCCCACCTTAACCTCCTAAAATGCTGGGATTACAGGCTGAGTCACTAAACTCAGTCAATTTTATTTATATTTAAAAATATAATATCTAAATAGCTATTAATAGAACAGATTACTTGGGAAGACTGTGAAAATGTCTATGGAAGATTTTTAAATGGAAATAATTATTAATCAAAAAGAACATATGTGTAGTCCTAGAAAAAAGATGATCTTTCAAAAATATCTTCCAAAAGGTCACAAATCTAAGAGTTCTCTTTGAAGTCAAGCGAAGTACCAAATCCAGGACCATGGAGAGCTCAGCCAGGATGTGGTGCTCAAGAAGTGTGGAAGTTCTACAGCAACTGCCTCTTCAGCCTCCACACTGGGGGCAAGGCCAAATCCTGACGTTCGTCTCAAGTCAGGAACCAGCAAAATATATCCCCCAAAAATGAATGAAAGGAACCGCCACTATCACAAAGCCAATATTATGAAATTGATTCAGGATTCGCGATCCCTGTGTATCTACCATGGAGCCGGATAAGGATGACAATTACGTATTGGGCCACTTGTCCATAGTAAGAAAAACAGATAACTCTGGACTTGATGACTTATTTAATTAAAAGAGGTAAGTTATTCTTTGTGGCTGATCAAATTTAGCTTTGAAAAATTGATTACTTTGGTTTCCCACTTCACAGAAATGATTATGGAAATAATATGGTTGGACATTCACAGAGAATAACAAAAAGTAAAAAAAAAAAAAAAAAGAAGTCACACAGGAACAACAGAAGTAAGCCAACTTAACCACATGTTTCTTCCTATTCAGTGATTTCTTCATAGCCATACTTTTAAATCAATTTCTTTATCATTTAAATTTGTGGAACAGCTTCAAATATTGACATTATCAACAGATCCACAGTATCTCTATGTGAAAATCCTTTTCCAAACTTCAGTTTGTACACCTTCATGTAAACTTTTAGAATACAATATCTAGTCTTTATAAAAGACCATGACAGGTTTCTGTTCTCTAACTGTAGGGAAAAGGAGAGGTAGGGTCAAAACCATTTTAAATTTTACCTTTTAAAAATACTTCTAAGGAGAGAGACAGGCAGGATTTATGGATTTTCCTACTTGTTTTGCTTAGGAGAACCCAGCACTACAGACTTCTACTATTTATCAATTAATCTGGCATGCAGCCTCAAAGGAAGAAGGTCGACCTGTATTAAAAATGCAGCCATCAAAAATTCATCAAAGGCTTCAGCATTTTAACTCATGAACCTTTGAACACCTGCATACTTGTCAGATCTCTGGTCGTAGTTAACGGTGAAATCTATAGTTACTTCAGTACCTACACTTGCCCTGACATGAGCTGAATGAGGAGGCTTCCCAGGGAAAAAGTACAGTCAAGATTCTATAAGTAATGCTTGCCCTTTCTCCATTACTTTTAGTACAACAGCCCACCCCACATTAACATAACACAGAGTTCAAAGTCAATCAAATCAGCCTACTGCAAAGAAAAAATCTTCCAGGAGTATTTTTTTTTTTTTTTTTTTTGGCATGGTTGTAAATATCAGCTTTCTTACAAGGCAATGTAATTGAGAAATGCACAAACGGCTATTATCTGGTAGGATTATGCACAAGAAAGCTCACAAATTGAAGTCTTTTAATGCTCTCCGAGAAAAGGTAATAATGTCAGAAATCTTTGTTTAATGTATAAAGAATGCTGGATAGTATGTGCTGGAAGTTAAAACTGGAACCTTCAAGTTCAAGGTAAGAACTCTGCTGCTTAACTAATGCACTGCTCATAGCTGTCATCATTAATTTATGTTAGCCTCTGTAAACATCAAGAGTATAATAGGCCAATTTCACAACTAAATATAGATGCACATTTTGCCCTTATATAAATGGCAGATTGCTGCTGTAGATCATCACTGCAGCAACACGTCAGTAAAGATGCACTGTTTGATGGTCTGATGCTCACACAATATATAAAACCAGTTGTAATGGTTGTTTGGAAGCAAAGTGTAACATAGCAGCAAAATTTCATTTGTTCCACAAACTCAGGATATATTAAGCTTGGCTGACAAAGACTGTTTGATGTGCTAAATCAGTTTGACCTTCATTCTTGCTTTATTTTTCTCATTTAACATGTGAAATGACCATTATTTTTCCACATGCAGGAAAATATAAAATTGATTCCTTAAAAATGTGTCAAAAATATGCAACTGCTAACAATTGATAAAGTACCAAAATCAAGATGTATACTTACATTTTGTAAACTAAGATATATTCTGATTGAATAATCCTGACCCACTTGACTTGTGGTAAAATAGATCAAAAGAGTAATTAAAGCCATTCAACTGAATGCCTTCCCTCATCTTCAGAAATAGCCTTGTGTATGTTTGAACTTAATAATTAAATTAATTGGTTTTAGCCAATGAGCGTTTTCATTTTTAACACTTTAAATAAGAGGATTTATTTCCAGAATGAGTCATTAGAATAGTAATAAAGAAAGTTGAGAGGTCTGCACAGTCCTTTTCAACTGATGTTCACCTTGATTCAAATAACCCTTGAATGAACCACAGCAAGACCAAGCTATTCATTGTATGCTTTGGTGTCTGCCAAAAACCTCATGAATCAAAGTGTTTTGTTCTTCATTTTCCCCCAGAACTTTAAGCTATACAACTGGCAGTTCCATAATAACGGGGAAAAAAAAAACTGCAGCTTTATCAAGTAATTTCTCTTCACCCAATAAATAGCACTTTACCTTGGAGCAACTTGTATATTTCACACCTTAAATTTCTATTTACCAAATCAGCTAATCACTTCACAATTGAACTCAGAACAAAAAAAAATTATCAATTAAAGTGGTTGAAACTCCTGCAAATTATCATTTAGGAATGAAGTAATTGCTTTCATCAGGGCAGAAAAGCCCGCCAGAACAGAAATGTCACTTTAGATTAGTGTTCTCACTCCTGAAGCTATGGATGACACAGCTGATATAAGACTAAATGCCAAGACCAATCAATTGCTTTTGTGGCTGTGCTCTGAGCTGCTGTAAAAGGGGCCATTTTCTAGGATCTACTCTTCATTATAGTAAATGCTATCTCCTTGGTAACATAATTCCATTTCTCATAAATTCTGTCTGAGAGCATTGTCCTAACAATGGATGTTTGTGGAAAAGAATGCTGTTGGTTTAATGCACAGAATTAAGTGTGAATGGCTGTCAAACTGCTATAGTTTACTAGTTCTTAAACATAAATTGAAGTCTTATACATTAAAAAGAATTGTTGGGGAGAAATGAATGTCCTGAACAAGGGTAAGATACTGTATTTGAAGGTTTTGTGCCACTAGTTTAGAATTTTGACTATTCTGGTAGTTATCTGTCCTGTACATTAAGTCAGTCAGTTCACATCCAGAGGTGGGTGAACACTCCACTTGTCTTCTCAGCAGTGTAGTTTGCAAATGTGAAACCTCAGAAGCAAATATGAAATCATTACACAACTGCATGCGATTTGTGAATAGCCACAACTGTGTTAAAAAAAAAAAAAAGTGTTCTTTGAGCTGAGCCCTTCCTGGAAAGCATCCAGATCTTAATTTGTATTGTTCATCCCCCTGAAGTTACAAGAATCTGGGATGCAGGCTCCAATTAAAAAGAAATTGAAGAAGCTAATATAGTGAGAAAGCAGCAATTCCCTGCACTGCTCTCTTCAGGTCTGAAGTTTAGAAAGAGATTCAGGATCACGGGTCTTTGCCCGACATGGGATAAAGGCTTTCTTATCCTGGTGAGCACACATGTGTAACTTCCATTAACAGTAACAGGAGTCGTGAGCACACATTGAGAGGAAAGTCTACAGCTAAATATTTGAAAGGGTCAGAGCTTCTCTGCTGAAAGGCAAAATGAGAGGGAACAGCAGGCACTCCTTGGCAGCAGGGCATTTTACTGACCATGCAAAGAATAATTGTTGGAATTCCTACCACTCCAAGGAACTGTAGTACTATTTTTCATAATATCAATAGCAGGAAAATACATGTTATTTCTGCTTTTTAAGAGTATTCAGTACCATCAAAGAGCAGCATGGAACTGAATACAATAACAAATGGTAACATGTTTGAATGCTTCCTATACTTCATTTAGGGTGTTTTAAGTGTCTCAAACATTATCTCATTGAATTCATGGTTGCCAATATCAGCAATGTAGGGGAAAACCAGTAATATCCACTATGGAAGGCAGACAGTCTATTCTCAATGCATCTAACACTAAAAGCAGTGTTGTTTTCAGTCACTGTACTTTGGAAAGGGCCACTGTATGAGTTTTGTTCTTTCCCAACTTTCACACCTATCCCCCCAACTGGGACTTTTCTTGCCTCATGGAGGCCCTTCCCTGGATGCTGGACTTTAGGGGCTAAAAGACAGTCCTGAGAAAACTCAGGCCTTTGGTTTCCCATAAGTCTTATTGTCCTGCATCTCAGGAGAAAATCAAAACACAGAGAGGAAAAAATAACTTACCTAAGGCCAGTGATGGTTGAGGATAGAATTTGAACCTTGGTAAAGTAAATCAAGTCCTTACCACCACTGTACAATATTGCCTCCATAGAAATACAATCCTCAAGATTTCCTTTTCCCTATTATAATTACATGACAATTAAGTCACTGATAAAGTTTCAGTTAATTTATAATCACCCTTATAAATTCCATAATTGTTATGAAAACTTAATTCTTTAATAAAACCCCTATTTTCAGGCTTATAAACACATTCCAATTTGGAGTAGGTAGATTTGCTGTTAATTGCTGTAAGTCCCACACTAAATTGCTTTGGAATTCAAATTCAAATGACCTTTTCTAGAGGGAAAATTCATTTTTTCTTTTAATTTTCTTTAAGTGTGATTTCAAACACTTTTGAGCACATAGCTAAATGGAAGAAAGCTTTCAAAAACTTTCAAGCTTGATATGACACACTTGGAAAGGGGAAAGCATGCTTTGACAAGTTTAAAGATCTGTAAGTATGAAAAATGAAAGTTATGGTCATGTGCACACTGCAAACATAACACGTGCTTTTACTTGACATCAATGAACACACCACCATTATATTTTAACTGTCTGCTTTCCTTTGTGAAATAGGGATCTCTAAGTAAAATGGTCACTTTTTCTTTTAAACACTGCTACTGCGAATACAAGTACATAAGCCTCAAGAGACTATACACTTTATCCCTCACTTATCTGACTGTTTTTTTTTAGGACACATTTTTACTTCACCTTTTATCCCGATTCCAAAAGTATAGTGTATGGTTGCAGGGAAGGCAGGGCAGGGTAGAGGAGGATTGTTCCAATTTCTAGAGAATATTTTGGCAAATACATATCTAAAGGATTAGAAATGTGTCTACTTTTGGCCCAAGTTGACTTCTAGGCAATCAAAAGAAAAAAATAATCAAGTATTTGAATAAATCTAATACTAAAGGGATTTACTGCATCTTTGATATGCAAACTTTGGAAATAAATTATGAAATATTCTGAGATATTGAACAAGGATGTTGAAAAATATGTAATGGCTTGGAAAAAAGTCATAACATGTTAAGTAATAAAAGAAAGTTTATAAAGCAGCATGTATAGTGGGATCATAAACTACAGTTGTATCTAGATGAATTCTGACAAATCAAAATATTAAGATTGCTTATTTCTACATGGTAAGAACATTTCTTTTATATGTAGGGGGTGAGGGAGCCAACTCTATTTGCTGAAGTTTCTTAAATAAATATACATCTTTTTACATAAAAATTACTTAAAAAATAAAAATATAATTTATTGGAGTCCAAATTGAACCTGAGAAGGGCCTTGATGCTTAAATATACTTTTGTCCAATAAATGGTTGACCCAATAGTGTTCTCAAATACCATCCTGCCCCTACTTCTTGCAATAGTAGGGCCTGGAAAATGAGAAAATGCTTGGCTTGGTCACTCCTCTAAAAGAGAGCTGAAATTGGGAGAGTTGGCTAGAACTCGGATAGCTGGGAGTAGTCTTCGAACCTTCTCAAGTTATCCCACAAGGGTTTCAGTCACACAACTGAGTCCTTTAGCATGCAGCCAGAGTTCCTCTGTTCTTTATGGTTCCTCAAAAACCCAAAGCAGTTCTTTGCTCAGTGTTTAATTTGCCAGCTGCTGGTTGGAGATGGAATGTGCTTCCCTTCAGTGATTGACTTTTTCCATGTGTCACACCCTTATCAACCTGAGTGCAGATGTAAATTCTCACTGGAGAAAAAACACATACAGATAAACGTACAAAATATCACATAGAATGGGTTTCCTGAAGCATATGCTCAGATCCTGCCCCAGTCTAGGTTAAGAAGCCTTCCTCAACTGATGTTACTTGAGATCTCTACCTAGCTTTGTTGAACTGACCCAACTACTGTAATCAGAATCATTCATTGTTCTTTAATTGATGACTGCTCTTCCTACATTTCTAACAGATTTTGGCCCTTGCAGGTAGAGTGACTCCATGGCATTAAACTCTCTATATGTAGCAGTTTAGATGTTTTTATGTGTCAGGGATTACCATGTAAGATTTAATCTGAAGAGACATGATACTGCACTTAAATACTTTATAAAGTGAGGCAATGTAGGAAATACCTGTTTGTTTCTAGACTTCCATTACTCATGCAGGAATCAAGTCCTCCCTGGACCCCACATTCTTTTGAAAAACTTTGACAGATGCTTAGGCCTCTCATAAGAATCAGACTTTGAGGAACCGCAAGTAAGTTATTCTGAACCAAATCTAGTTATGTAACAGGATAATAAAGATTAGTAACATTTCAATGTATAAAATAAATTTAAAATATGTAAAATAAGGATAAAATAATTAGGCATATTTTCTTATTTATTTCATGAGCTTGCAAGTTGCTCATTGAAAACCAAAAGGTTGTATTGTGATATAAGTATATATAAACCGAAAAGTTTCATTATCTGAATTGAAAGTCATCACTGAATTTTCTGATCTTGAACAAATAATTACCATAACTTTAATAGTAACACTAATCCCAACTGTTGGAATTTTCCGATGTGGGAAAGCATATGATGATTTGCAAACAGATGTAAAGGGAGTGATTAATTGAAATGGGGCTATCGGAAGCCAGCAATTTTCTCAATGGGCCCCCATCACAAAATCTCCACAAGTAACTATAGTGTCTGAATCTATAATCCACCAAATAATTAGCTGAAATACACAAAATGTGTACAGTATTGTTAATCACTTCCCTCTGACCTGACAGCTCAACATGATCCTTGACTAAAATGGTATCCTATTGCCTTTTATACACACCTTCCATGAACCCTTTCTTAAATCCACTCCTATCTTCTCTCTGCACTTTATTTGGTTTTGTTTGGGCTAAAATAATCATCTCATAAGGTTTCCCCTCAAGGTCTCCATTTGAGTTATCAGACAACAAAATTCACTTAGTCTTTAGTTCTACTGCTTCTGAAAACAGCAGTGTCTCCCAACAGCATAGTCACAAAGACAGTGTGGCAATCAATGAGCCACCAAGAACAATGAGGCAGCATTGCCATGTTCCCATGGTTGTAGACCTGAGTCACTTTTCAAATACGCATACACATTGCCGTTGTTAGGGAATTAAGTTATATATACATATATGTCTGCCTCTAGCTATAATTTCTCCAATTACTCAACACTTCCAAAACTCTTAGAGGTGGTATTTGAGTGTTACTAGCATTAGATAAAGTTGGTGTTTTGTTAAGTATGCCAGGATGGTCCTTAAAACGCCTCTGTCTTTCTCCCTCATTTTCTTCTATTCAATTTCCTTCTCAGAATTATTCATTTGGATTAGTCTTATCTCTTTTAATAAAATTCATATATGCAAGAAGTATGGTATGGTTTGGTTGGGTATTTTAGTTTTATGAAATTATTCTTAGACTATTGTAAATGAACTTATCTTAAGGTAAAAGTCACCAAAAACTCAAATACCTATAGGATAGAAGGGAATCATGCTAATGAGTAAAGAGGACCAGGTGAAAGAAAGCAGTGCTAGCCTGATCATTAGTGGCAATTGAATGTCACTGTTAAGCAGTAACAGGGAATAGTGGGGCCTATGGAAAACTGAAAGCACTTGCCTAGCAAACAGGGAGAATTCATTATTCATGAACACATTTGTTACTAGATTGGAATGTGGCTCCCAAAGTTCCCAGGTTTTCCTTTTGAAGAGAAGCCAAAAATCTAGATTTTTAATATGCAAAATCTTTCAGTGTTTGAAAGTATTAGTATCTTATTTTTAAAATGAAACTCTACAGGCCCCTTGTAGGCCCCATTTGGCCTATGGCAGTCAGCAAACTGTGGTTCAATGCCATTAATAACCTTTCCTGGGAGGATTTATTGATGAGGCACAGAAAGATAAGGGGTAGGAAGAATTTTAGCAAAGCCAGGTGACATTATAGGCATGGGGACGAGACATAAAATGGATAGAAATTAAGAAAGTTATACTGGAAGAAAATAAACTATAATTATTAACAGTAGTTTCCTCTAAGTGGTAGAATTTCTGCTTTTACTTTTCTCAGTTTTATAAATTTACTCTAAATAATCAGAAAAAAATAGATAAAGTTACTATTTCATGGGACCTAGTCTATTATTAAACTAGCCCAGAAAGTTTAAAATACACATATATGTATATACACAGATCCATTTACCATGTTTAAGCCATAGAGTTTCAAACATTTAATCATAAATGAAAGTTCAATCAGCTCACCATGGTGGCATCACATATAAAGAATCTTTTATTAAAAATTAAAATAGCCCTTTTTACAATGAGTCAAAGTGCAGTGCCTCCCAAATTAGTGATTAACAATTGCTTAAACCTACATACTAAACAAGGCTTTGTTTTAGTGCAGTAATAATATGGAGAGACAGTGTCTTGTGTACAAAGCATGTCTTCAATAAGTATTTGTTGAAAGATGATTATGCTGCTGCTGATCTGAATGTCCTTAAAAGTTGTGATTAAAAATAGTAAACAACATATCCAGTGGTAGTGCTACTGAAATTAAACCCACCCCATAAATTAGTCCTTGAAACGTATTATAGTGGAAGGGAGGGAGAGACAGAGGGGAGAAAGGAAAAAGAAAGGGAAGAGGAAAGAGAAGGGGAGTGGAAGGGGAAAGGGAATGGGCAAGGGAAGGAAGTGGGAGGGAAGGAGAGGAGAGAAGGGCAAGGGAGGAAGGGAAGGAAGATAAAAAGAAGGAAAGGAAAGACAAGAGAAGAAAGGAAAGAAAGGAAGGAGAAAAGAAAAGAAACAGATATATTCATAAAATTCTTCCTTGCCAAAAATATTTAAATTCTCAAAACACAGTCTTTCCCCCTTTCTACACTCTGGCGGTGGTGCTAATGAAAAACAAAATAAGGCAAATGGAGGCAAGAAGTAGAAGTCAAGAGCCTGTTTAGACTGTCCTCGTAATCATACACAGTAACATGCAGAACACCAAATCACTGAAGATCCTTCCTGTAAGTCAGAGTCAGTTGTACAACAGGGATAGGGGAAATTTTTCTAAAAGGAACCCTTAACCTAAAAGATAACATATAAGAGATTACAGAAAAAGGATAACTCAATTCACTTAAGGTAAAACATTAAAACGCTTCAAATTGCAGATTGACTGAATAAGACAACTACCCAGAGAGGTCTTCTGAAATTCAAAAAGAGTTTTGGAAACACTGGTTTCCTACAGTTGAATCTCTTCTGCTTCTGAGTTTGAGTTTTGGCCTTCTTTATTTTTCAAGTGTGTTTTTACATATCTGCTTCCCTCCCAAGGGCATCTGTGACCATCTTACTTCCTTCTGGCTATCTGCTCCTGGTCTCTGGCAGTATCCCGTTCCCTTTGGGATGGAAGCTGACAGCTCAGGTGGAAGGGACAGCCCATGATGTCTATGTGAAGTGTCTGCTGCTTAATGATATTGATCAGAATGGCACCATTCTAGTCAATTTCACTCACAGCAGGTGGAAGCAAGAGGAACATTCCTATGTAAGACTCAGGCACTGCTCTTCATCTGTAGCATCTAAGACTGATTGTATAGTGAATCTCAATTGAAAAAGAAAACACACACGCACACACACACATACAGCCTGCTGAGTACATCCCAAAGTAGACATGCTACAATTTGCTTTTCTTCACCCCAGTATATGCAATACAGTAAGGACTGGTATATGTTCAACTGTAGGCTATAATTTTATTGATAGACTCTGATGACATTATTAAATCCATAAGGGCAAAGAGCAAGTGATTTGCTCATGTCACCAGAAATCCAATACAAAATTACAGCCTTCATTTAGAAGACTTTTTGGAACTTTTTTTTTAATCAGTGATGATGCATGGTTATGAATACCTGTACTTTGACCATGATGACAAGGGAGAAGAAAAAATATCATGCCAATTCCTACAGAGAAAATAACTTCAAATTCTTCAATTGCATGAGGATAACTGATTTGGCAAAATTCTGTACAAATTATAAGGGATATGGCAAGCAGAAAATGAGAACAAATTTGACTCACTCCATAAAGATTCTGTAAGCATTCATTTATATGCTCCTATCTGCTAAACGTACATTTAGATCTTAACATGCAAAATCAAGTTTGGATCTTTTAAATTGCACATTACAAATGAGCTCATATAAACTCTTGTACATGAAATGCAGGAATAAGGAAAAAAGAATGCCTCTTTACTCCATGTCAATGTGCTCCACTTTCACATGAGCTCAGCGTTTCCTTATTTGGATAGCACAAATTTGGGTGAGGGGTTTTTAATCCCTGAAGAGCCACTCATCCATGCACTTTCAAAGTATCAACCTAACAGATTCTCATGTGGGTTGGAGGGCATATGGAAACTTGTCAATGCCAAGGAAGCTCCACTACTTCTAAGAGGAAAATTTCCTGTTGACAAGTAAAGAGTGTGGTTCTTCTCTATGATCAGGATATTTATACTCTTAGTCACTAGGAGGTTAACTGAGCTACCCAAAACAGGTTCATCTTAGTAGTTTGTGCTATTGATGGGAAGTCCTGGGGGCAACCAATATATACAAAAGTGAGATGTAAACAGAACTAGACTAAAGCAATTGAAAGACAGATCATCTGGAAAATAAGTAGAGTTAATTGGGTAGGTACAAATGGCCCACATAAGAAAGCTAGTTGATGTAACTGAGAAATGCTATTCAACCTGAAACTGAGAAAATCACAGTTATTCATTACAATCAAATACTGATCTATAAGTTGCAGGACCTGATACTGGGCTGAGCTCTGCCACTAATAGTTGTATATTTTCAACAGGACATTTAATTTCTCTGGCTCAATGTTTTCTCACCTTAAAACAAAAGGTTTATTCTCTAGGACATCTTTCCATTTGACAATCCTATTTTCACTTGTGTTTTTGTTATATAATATTAGTGTAACTACTGGATGTGTCTGATGTATTAAAGACATTGCCCATTTACCTACAGTTTTTGAGGGGTGTGTGACAACCCCCCCCATAATTTGATTAGTCTGTTAGTGTCTACTACAGTCACAAAGCCTTCAATAAGTAATACGCAACTTGACTTTTATGCAAGACTCAGTGAAGTTGCATGGTTATTAAACTCATGGATGATACATGAAAACTGGCTTAATTAAAACTGCTATTTAACAACAACAAAAATAATCTTATCTCTATTTTCCAAGGAAAAACTAGGTCTTCTCCAGAACGTACAAAGTATAGCACAGAACAGTTACTCTTGGTTAATAACGAATATCAGCTATGTAAGCTGAATGAAAACTATGATTCATGTAAGCACTATAGCTCTGTTTTAAACATTAAATTAAAACTTTTTTTCAACTAGTGAGTGAGTGAGGCACAAATGATGGCAAAGCTTGCATATTTAAAGTATATCTGTTTACTTTCCATGTATAGTATAATGCCTTGGAAAATTCCTACAGAGTGCCAAACATCTGGATGAAGCATCAGCAAACACATGTTGGTTGCTGTCTGACATCAGGCTAAATCCAAATCAATCAATTATCTATATTTGGTGAGTATCAGTCCTTCTGCCACTTGACAGACACAAAAGCAGCACTCCTATTTGTCCCCAAGGTAAGTCATATTTACACAATTTTTCAATCTGTTTGCCTAACTGACACCACAGTTCTTCCTAAATAATACAGGCATAGATCCTATAGGATGACTGGCCTGCAAGTGACCAGAAAGCAACCACTTTACCACTTCCAACCTCTAATATGCCATTGAAAACATCACCACTCAAAGTAGTGATATGGCTACCAACATTCCACCAAGTGACATCTTTACTTGCTCAGAGGTATATGACTACTGGAATCATATCACACTGTATTATTTCTTGACACAAAAATCTAATTTTCTGTTACTAATACTACTTACTATACCTAAAAACAACATAAGCAGAACCCAGTGTGTAATGCCTGAAATTACTTTAATGCTAAGAAAAAAAAAGCCAGCCCTATGAACCACATGTTAAATAAAAATAAAATCTTTTTTCAATTGAAATGTGTGGAGAATTTTTAATAGCGTAAACACTATTTACATTAATTTCACTTGAATTTTGCAGGCAACAGTACATTTTGAGTAGCTTATGGTCTTGATGTGTCAGTAAATAATATTTAGCTCAAAGTTCCAAAAAGCCCCAAACTATAAGTATTCTAAGTTTAGGGTAAATGAAAGTGGAAGCTTAGATGGAAAAGACTACAAAAGAAAAGGAAGCACCTTGACAAAGAGCTATTATACCTGATAGGCTCCATGCAAGACAGTTGAAATGTGAGCTTCAGTATTCAAAATAGAAAGGATACAATCATATGTCTGGTTAACTTACAGGAAATAGTTCCAGAGACAATTTTACACTAACTACAGTGATTTGGGCAATTTTTAAAAATAATACCAGCCAATTTCTCTCCATTATACTCTGCTGGCAGAAAATAAAACATTTTTCTTTGAAATGATTGCCTTTGGTTTTGTTAAATCATGCATTCTGTCAACATGTGGTCACCATTTTTACATGATCTTTCTGCTTCCCTAGAAAAGAATGAATTCACAGTCTGAACCCTGATATAAATATGTAATCTTGCAACTGTAAGGCTTCTTCTATTACCGCAAAATGAAGAGATAAGAAATAGATGTGATATCAAAAGAAATGAAACAAAAAAGGGAAGATGATGATGACGATGACCAAATAAGTATAAAGCTCAGATTCTTACATCTATTTCACATCCAGATGAAGAAAATGCTCATGCTAATCATTTCCCTGACTGTAACACAAAGGGATGTGTGAAGTTCATCATTTTTAAACGCTAATATTTGAAAATACATTTGAGAGCCCTATTTATGCCAATAAATATACTCTAGTAACTTTGATGCTGCTAGCAAGAAGTGAGAGGAGCAGAGGTTGTAAAAACAGTCCTAAAATAAGAAAGACATTCTCTCATCATTAAATAAAGATTTTTCGGATATAATTGCAAGATGTCTGGGCTATAATTGCTTCCACGCACCACGTCATCCTCAAAGATGCAGATCCATATCACCATCCTCCAGTCTGTACACTTTTTAAAGCTAAACTATTTTTCATGGAAAAGTGTAGATATTTGCGTTGTTGCTGCCCCTCTGAGCCTTTGTTTAGTGCTATAGCAAGAAAGTACTTCTTTCTAAAATAATCACTGCAATATTGACTCCCCTTGTGGCTGGGATTTCCCAGAGTGGGCACTCAGACAGCATCCTTGACAATGTTGGTTTTACTTTACACAATAGCTTGGGCATATATTGCATCTCAACTAATCTATAGTCAAAAAATACAATGTTAAGCCTAAGAAAAACAACCGACTGAGACACTTCAAATGGGTAAAGGAGAAAAACTTCAGATGAATCTCTAATTGGATAACAATATAAAAGGCCAAAACAAAGTGATAACTTTTATATATGAAAGACACAACAAAGTACCAAATTGCTTTCACTTATGATGCCATCCCCTAGGATGGAGATTCTAGGGACACTGACACCCAAAAAACTAAGTAACAGCAACTTGACTAAAATTATGTTTAAAGGATACAGACATAGGGGACAGCAATTTGTTCCCATTCTTCATACAAGATGTAAAGTAAAATGGAAACCAACAGATACATGAAAAAAATGCTCAGTCTCACCAGTCATCAAAGAAATGCAAATTAAAACCACACTGAGATACCATCGAACTCCAGTCAGGAGGGCCATCATCAATAACTCAAAAAACAACAGATGCTGGAGAAGATAAGGGGAAAAGGGAACACTTCTATACTTTTGGTGGGAGTGTAACTAGTACAACTTCTGTGGAAAACAGTTTGGCGATTCCTAAAAGATCTAAAACTCAACCTTCCATATGACCCCAGATTCCCCCTGCTAGGAATATACCTGGAGGAACTCAAATCACTCTATAATAAAGATACCTGCACACGCATGTTTATTGCAGCATTATTCACAATAGCAAAAACATGGAACCAACCATGCTGCCCATCAAAAGAGGATTGAATAAAGAAAATGTGGTACATTTACACAATAGAATATTATGCAGCCATAAAGAAAAACAAAATTATGAACTTTGCAGCAACCTGGATGGAGTTAGAGTCTATAATACTCAGTGATTTATCACAGAAACAAAGATCTGAGTACCACATGTACTCACTCATAAGGGGACCCTGAACATTTATCATAATACTATAAGAAAGGGATTGCCAGTAGTGGGACATTGCCAGGGGAGGGAAGAGGCATGTAACATCAATAAAGGTACCCATACATTACCTGTATGATGGTCACATATGTACCTAACTCTCATTTGTACCCCATATTTTAAAAATAAAATAAAATCATTATAAATGAGAAAAATATACCTGCACATGCATGTTTATTGCAGCATTATTTACAATAGCAAAAACATAGAACCAACTGTGCTGCCCATTGAAGAGGACTGGATTAAAAAAAAAGTGGTACATATACGTGGTAGAATATTATGCAGCCATAAAGGAGGACATAATTATGAACTTCACAGCAACTTGGATGGACTTAGAGTCTATAATACTGAGTGATCTATCACAGAAACAAAGAACTGAGTAGCACATGTTCTCACTCATAAGTGTACCTTGAACAATTATCATAATACCATAAGAAAGGGATTGGCAGTAGTGGGAAACTGCCAGGGGAGGGAGGAGCACACCCCATCAACAAGGGTACCTGCATAATGAACGTTTGTATACCTAACCCTGAATTGTACTCCATGTCTTCAAAATTTAAAAAAAAATTTTTTTTTGATGTAAACTGCTGAGCACGGTAGCTCACACCTATAATCCCAGCGCTTTGGGAGACCAAGGTGAGAGGATTGCCTGAGCCTGCTGGTTCGACACCAGCCTGGACAACTTGCTGAGACCTCATCTCTACAATAAATCAAAATATAAGCCGGGTGTTGTGTTGTGTGCCTGTAGTTCCAGCTACTTGGAAGGCTGAGGTGGAAGAATCGCCTGAGCCCAGCAGGTTGAGGTTGTGGTGGCCATGAGCGTGCCACTGCACTCCAGCCTGGGCGACAGAGTGAGAATCAATTAAAAAAAAAATGTAAACCACAGAAGGTGCTACTTAAAAGGAGGTTCTAATATGAACTTTGCAGCAACTTGGATGGCTTTAGAGTCTATCATACTCAGTGATCTATCACAGAAACAAAGAACTGAGTACCACATGTTGTTCTCACTCATAAGAGGACCTTGAACACTTATCATAACACTATAAGAAAGGAATTGGCAGTTGTGGGAAACTGCCAAGGGAGGAGGGGGGCACAACTCATCAACAAGGGTACCTGTATAATGAACATTTGTATACCTAACCCTGAATTCTACCCCACATCTTTAAAATAAAAAATTAAAAAAATAAATAAAATTAAAAAATAAAAGGATGTTCTACCACTGAGTAGCAAATGGGGCAAACCTTGAAATTTCAATTCAGGAGACATTCTGTTTGTGATGAGATTGTCTAAGTCTCAAGAGTGTAATCACCATGTAAAGAAGACAGATAATGCAATATCTATATCAAGGTAAAACCTCAAGTTACTAGAACACAATTGGGACTTTTGACTAACCAGAATGATTTTTTTGTATTCTTGACTTCTTTTTTCTTTGTAATTTCCTTGTGTTTCCTCTCCTAAGAAGGTAGGATGACTATTTCCAATCAGACATCTAATAAATGACAATGCCTGTCATAAAATACAGGCATCACCACTCACTCCTTTCCTAAGAAGGGTTTCCAAAGACTGGACTAGGTTTCTGCTGAATCGCACTGGCAAGATTCACCTTCCAGCATCCACTTGGGTGTCAGTGCCTGGGATATACCAGCTGTTTGACCACACCTAAAGGCTATCTATCTGGTTCAAAGAGAATGCTTCTATTTCCCATTAATCAATGTTAAAAAAAAAAAAAAAGAAAGAAAGAAAAAAAGAAAAAGAAGGAGAATTTAATTTGGTACTTACTATGTTCTTGGTACTATGCAAATTAATTTTTGTATATGGTTTTTCTCACTGAATCCTTAAACAATCTTATGATTATGTATTTACAGATGAGGGCAGGAAGGTTTAAAGAGATCGCATAATTTGCCTAATGTCTCCCAGCTAGTCACAGTGTAAAGCCAGGGTTCAATCGCATATTGATCTGACTTCGAAGTTCACAACCACCATGGCCAGGATCCGACAGATGAGATGAGTTGATAGACTGGGAAGAAACGAAGGGTAAGTTCTAACCACCGTGGGCACAGTAAGGTTACTTTTAAACCATATGAGCTACTATCTCTAAAAGAACACACATCAGCAAATTTAGATGACTTTTTATGATCTAGGATTTGATTTTGGGACCTAGGATTGTTGTGGTAAATTTGAGAAGTCTTATTTTTAAAAATTTATGAGTTCAGTTTACATAAATATGGAATTAAAATAACATGGTTGCTTTGTGTGGCCATCTGCCACTCTCATATGAATCTCTAGCTACAAAATTGAGAACACTGATAGTTTTGCTATGGAGTTAATTGAAGCCTTCCTAAGAATAATTTTAATTCAGTATTTAGAGCCAAATTCTGCATTATGATCCACATTTCGGATAGTATTTCTGAAAACTGGAGCAAGCCAGGGTCTGATTGGCATTTTGAAATCTTTCAGATTAAAACATGATCCAGCTATTTTCTGCTCTTCATCTAGTGCTGATCCCAAGACCCACAGAAGTATAGTGGTTTTCCAAGTGTAGTATAAGAATGACCTATGACTTTGAACAGAGGAATGACCCATAAGAATTTAGACCTTCTTTCTGTCTTTATTGTTACCCTATCCTGTTATCTGATTATACTTATCTAGTTCCCTCTACGTTTGTTGATATAATAAAAATGACTAAATGTTCAACAAATTTATAAGGTTTAACACATGTCTGGATACAAAGTATAAAAGCATATTGCATTTAGCTTTAAATTAATATTGCTTCCCAGTGCTTTCCTCCATCCAAGGATCACATTTTATAATTTCTATGATAAACGCCTTGTTTAGAGTAGCCCCTCAGACAGACCTTTGGATTAAAGGCAGCAACTCTCTCTTCAAATACATATGAGCACACATTAAGAAAGTTCATCTGTTCTCTAAGTATCTTAATTCAGTCATTGTATCTGAAAAGAATCAGTTGCTTTCACTAAATTTCATTTTGATCATTGACAAAACAAGATACAAAAGACTCACCAATATTCTGAATACATTATGTGGCTTGTGGAAAGAAAATAAAGAATTTTGGGGGAAAATCGCTAAGCACTTATTATTACCACAACGAAAATAGCATTACTATCTATTAGAAAGAGAGAAGAGGGAAGTGAACAGAATTATCCAAGCTATAATTTGGCCTTGACAAGAGAGCACTCCTCTTCAGACTAAGAAAAGGCTCTATAATGATGGAAAGCAGCCAGGCTCAGTGGCTCAGCCTGTAATCCCTGCACTTTGGGAGGCCGAGGCAAGTGTATTGCCTGAGCCCACAGGTTCGAGACCAGCCCAGACAACTTGGTGAGACCTCGTCTATACAATAGACCTAAATGTAAAACCTCAAACCATAAGAACCTTAGAAAACGAAGGACATACTCTCATGGAAATTGGAACTGGCATCTCTCAACCATTTCTATCAGTTCCATCCAAAGGTATACACTGAAACCTTCCACTCTATGTCTATCACCCTTGAAAAAGTCACCATACTTTTTGTCCTGAATCACTTTAATAGCCACTGAGACTAATCTTATACTTGTCCTTTTTACTTAAGTCTTGTTCTGTACTCTCCAAATTGCAAACTGTGATCTAATAATGCTTAAATAATAAATTAATCAGATTATTTACTCTCCTGTTTAATAATATCTTTGGTTTTCTTTTATCCTTGGAATAAAATCCCCTATAATCTCAATTTGCAAGATTCTACATAAATTATCTTCTGATTCTCTACCACCTCCTCTCTGATTCCTCTCTTTGCATTTCTCTCCTTCAGCCACATTGACTTTCTTGGTACAGTACCCTCACCCTTTATCCAACAGGTACATTCAAGAACCCCAGTGGATGCCTGAAATCACAAATAGTATCAAGCCCTGTATAAACTGTGTTTTTTCCTATATGTGCATACCTATGATAAACTTTAATTTATAAATTAGGGGCAGTAAGAGATTACAATCAAAGAAGCACTTTTGAAGCTTGTTTTTGGTTTATTATGTCAGCATCACTACATTTGCATTTAGGGGCCATTAGTAAGTAAAACAAGGGTTGCTTGAACTCAAGTGCTGTGATACTATAACAGTGGATAAGAATACCAAGTCAATCGGTGGGTTGCCTATACGGTGTGGAGATATTGGACAATGGGAAGATTCACATGCTGGGTGGCAAGATGTCATGTCACTCAGAATGTCATGCAATTTCAGACGTATAAATTATTTATTCCTGAAATGTTCTATTTAATATGTTCTGACTGTGATTGACAGCAGTAACTAAAACTGAGGAAAGTGAAACTGTGAATAAGGGGGTGCAACTGTATTATTTAAATTTACAGTGCTTGCTGGGTGTGGTGGCTCACACATGTAATTCTATTACTAAGGGAGGCCAAGGAGAGAGAATTACTTGAGTTCAGGAGTCTAGGCCGAAGACTAGTCTAGACCAGTCTAGGCAACACAATGAAGCATTATCTCAAAAAATTTAAAAAATTAGCTGGGCATGATGGCATGCATTTGTGGTCCAGCTCCTCAGAGGCTGAGGTAGGAGGATCACCTGAGCCATGAAATAGAAGTTGCTGTGAGTTCTAACTGTACCGCTGCACTTGCTGGGCAGCAGAGTGAGATTTTAACAAACAAACACATAATAATTGTAGTACTTTTTCTATTTTGAGACTGTGGTACTGGTTTCTGCCTCTGGGTGGAATGCTGTTTCCACAGACTGATTAGCTGGTATTATTTGTGTCCTGCTGAAGAAGTCACTCTTGAAAGTCTTCTCTGGCCATACACCCAAAGTCAAGTCACAAATATTTTCTATGAGAGTTTCCAAATTTATTTTATTTTTAAGATATCATGATCAGACACTTCCATAATCATTTGTTTACTTATTTGTTGTCCAACACCCCACTACAGATGAGCTCCACACAGCAGCTATTTTTTTTTTCAACTTTGAAGAATGCTAGAAACCCAGAAGGAGTTGGAAAATGACTTTTGATTAAAAAATGAGTTTAAAATTTCCACAGTAGTATAGAGGATAGATCAAATCTCTAATAAAGATTTTCTGTTTGAAAGCTGGTGTTGTCTATGGCTGTACCACCCTAATCTCACCTGAAAACGGGTGTAACAGTCTAACTGTTTAAATGTATGATTGTTGACAAATTTTAAGCTTCATTCCTCCCTCTTCCTATCTTGTCTCAACAAGAAATCATCCTTTTCTCTGCCACTATCTTCCTTGATGCTGTGGGAGGTTAAAGACAAGCAAGCCCCTTTCTACTTGGGAACTCTCACTTGTCCCCAACCACATTAAAGACCATAAACTCTTCCCTCTTCATTCTGTAAAGTCACCCAAGCCAATCCTTGACCACTTTAGTCACTACCCAACTCTTCTCAGAAAGTCCTAACATGTAATACATTTTTTCATATCTTTTTGGTGTGTGCCTGGGTCAGTAGTACTGACATCTTACCTATTAATTGGAAGGGAGTCTATAAAATTTTCCCACAGTGATCTCAAGAGCTGGGTTTCTTCATTGAGAATCCTAACCTAAAACCCCATCTAAATCATATTATATCACTAAAAGATATTTTGCTTATATTTAATGCAAATAAAAGTTAACATGAATATTTTACAATTGTCTTACACTAATATATTCATTACAGAATGTTGTTGATTTCTTTCTAAAAATAGAGTTTATTTTTTCACTTAAAGTAAATTTAGGAGTGCTTAAATTAATATCAAATCTATGTGAGTTAATATTGTCTTTGTAATATTAATGTGAAGTTATCAAGATGTGTATTGCATTTATGAAATTAGAATCATGACTTTCTAATTACAGTGTATTTACTTGGTTGTTAAAATTAACATTTTGTGATGAAATGAATTATACTCATTATTAACTGTGTAATCCAAACATTTGCTAAGAAATTACCAAATAATTAGTTCTTAAAATCTGAAGTGTGGTTATGAATATGCTATGTGAAAAAAAAAATCAGGAATTTATTATGGAAAGAAAAAAGTTGTCAAAATTCAAACTGTGATTTGAAAGTGCTATGTAATCACTTTGCTACAATTGTACCTGATGATTATGGACTTTATTACAATAATTTCAACTCAATAATACAACCATAAAATTAGTAAATAGTCACTTATATGGGGGTGTCAAAGCTGTATACATATTTTAAGTATGACATTAGCTCAAAACATAGCATTAATTAAATGAATGTTAGCGTCGCCACGTGACAGGCAGGACAGTCAAAGAAAATGGCAGGAGCATGGTTGAGTAAAAGTCATAGTACACAATGGTAGAGTAATTTAATTAAACTTTGAAAAGTAATAAATTGATAACATCTCTTAAAATGTGTATACATTTTTGGTGGCACTTGCTGTATTTATTTATGATTATTAAAAGACCTCAGAGTATATTTACAAGGACTAGCTCACAGCCTAGGCTTTTAAAATACTGACTTTAATTCAGTGTGATTTTGATTTGCATTTCTTTGATGATAAGTGAGGCTGAGCATCTTTTCATGTATCTGTTGATGCTTGTATATATTCTTTTGAGAAGTGTCTATTCATATCTTTTGCCCACTTTAGTTTTTTGTTTGTCTGTTTGATTGTTTTGCTTATTGCCTGTTTTTTTTTTTGTTTGTTTGTTTTTTCCTTTTGGTATGTTTGAGTGCCTTGTAAATCCTGGATGTTGGGTCCTTGTCAAATATACAGTTGGCAAATATATTTTTCCCCCTTTCTATGGGCTGTCTTCCCACTCTCTTGATGGTTTCTTTTGCTTCTAAGAAGATTTTCAGTTTGATGAAATCCCACTTGCCAATCTTGTCTCTTATGGCATGGGCTTTTGATCAGGAATTTGTTACCTATTGCAATTTCTGTAGGAGTGTTTCCTGCATTCTTTAAGATTTTTATAGTTTGAGGTTTTAACTTTAGATTTTTGATCCATTTAGAGTCATTTTTTCTGTATGGTGATAGGTAGGGGTCTTGTTTTAATCTTCTGCATGTGGTCAGCTAGTTTTCCCAGCATCATTTACTGAATAGGTTCTCCTCTCTCCAGTGGTTGTTGATGGAGGCTTTATCAAAGATGAGTTAGTTAAGAAATTGAGGTTTTGCTTCTGGAATCTCTACCCTGTTCCACTGGTCTAAATACTGACATATCACCTAACTCGTCAGGATGGTCAGCAGCAATAACTCAAAAAACAATGCTGGAGAGGATGTGGAGAAAATGGAATGCTTCTACACAATTGGCAAGAGCGTAAACTAGTACAAATTCTATGGAAAACCATGTGGCAATTTCCAAAAGATCTAAACTCTACCTTTCATATGACCCAGTCCCCATTCTGGGAATATACCTGAAGGATCTCAAATCAGTCTACAAAAAAGATACCTGTGCATGCATGTTTATTGCATCACAATTCACAATAGCAAAAACATGGAACCAATCATGCTGCCCATCAAAAATGTAATGTATTAAAAAAATTTGATTCATTTACATGATGGTATATTACACATCCATAAAGAAGGACAAAATTATGAGCTTTGCACCAACTTGGTTGGATTTAGAGTATATTATACTCAGTGATCTGTCTAAGAAACAAAGAACTGAGTACACAGGTCCTTACTCATAAGTGGACTCTGAACATACATTTACCATAATACTAAATAAAAGAGATTGGCAGTAGCAGATCGCTGCCAGGGGAGGGGGTGAACACATAACACTAATAAGCATACCAGGTGAAGTGAAGACCAATGGGAAACGCAAACTTTACCTGTATGATTATCTCTTATGTACCTAATCCTTGAATTGTACCCCACATCTTAAAAAAAAAAACTGGCTTCAATTCAATTCAAATTGTATTGACTGGTTTTCATTACTATAGTTGATAAGAGAACAGTCTATATTTAGGACATATATTGAGGTAACAAAAATAAAGTATTGTTGTTGTGCCCTTGTTTCCATTTTTCTAGTGAAGAATAAGAGTCTTATAGTGAAGAGAAATGCACCTAAAACATTTGCATGTGTATTATAGAGAAAGTTGTGGGGAGAATGACCTATGTTTTATGTGGAAAATGCTTTGCTTCTGTTAAATTGCTTAATAATTTAACAAAGATCAAGGCCAACATTGTTTTGCCTGTGTTACAAAAACTCAGTCCTGACTCAATATGCTATATCTTATAAATTATATATTGCATGTATATAAAATAATTAAAATAATTTTATTTACTCTGATTCATCAATGTCTCATTAAAGCATACATTATTTATTTTCAAAACTGTATTGAATTTATTCAACTTCTCATTTAACAGATATTTATTGATAATCAAATAGATGTCAGGCCCTAGGCATGCACTGAAATACAACATCAGGACAACCAAAACATATTAAACTCTCAAAATTGTGGCTTTCTATTGAGCATGGTGTAGCTATTAGTCAAATAATTTCACAAAAATAGATCAGTAATTTTGGTGGGGGTAATTGCAGTTAATGTTTTATAATATAGGGTTTACATTTTCATTTTAAGATACTAAGAATTATCATTTTGCAAACAGAAATATAGTGTCCATATGTCAAGTAGAAAAAAAGAATTACAAAAAGTCTATTCAAATAAATACAGAAAGAAAAATAAAAGGTAAACAAACTGAAGAAAAATATAAGATAAAAATAATTCTAAATAATATAGTAGTAATATAAAAGCTATATAAAATATATACAAAATTGAAATTTAATTAAATGCTGCTTATAGTTGCTGCATCTAAAATATAAGGAAGCTAAAAATAAAATTATGAAGGAAGTATGCCAGTTAAATATGCTATTTAAATAGAATAAACAATAATAGAATAGAGACAGTGTATTAATATTACAACCAGGGCAATTAATCTTTAAGAAAAATTCATTATTAGAGATAAAGTGATTTATACTAAACAATGATATAAAAAGAAGAAAAAATAATATTTAAATTGTATGCATCTAATAGCATAACCTGAAATTGTATCAAGCAACAAAAAAGTTATCAGGAAAGTTTTATAAATGCACCATCTGAATGAGATTATTTAACATATCTTACTCAACAAGCATAGCCAATATATTCAATATATAAATATATATATAACTGGTATCGAATAGACACTACTGTTTAACAAAACACAATTAATTTAGAAATCAATTTTTAAAGAATACAAAACTGTGCTTGGAAATTCAAAATGAATCATTTGTGATGCACAAGCCAAATAAAAATAACAATAAATTAAAAAAAAATACTTAGAACTACATGATGGTGATCATATATTATTTTTTGTGGGTTCAATTCTAGAGATTTGAACAATGTGACATGGTTGCATTCTAAAAGAAAAAAACCTTTGGTATAAACAAACTAAAAATCTAAAAAAAATATACAAAATATAAGAAAGCAAAGTCATGTAGTAATAAAAAACTACATAATAAAAATTTAATTTAGCCAGGCTCGGTTGCTCAGCCTGTAATACCAGAGCTTTGGGAGGCTGAGGTGAGTGGATTGCCTGAACCTGCGGGTTCGAGACCTGCCTGGGTAACTTGGCGAGACCTCATCTCTTCAATAAATCAAAAAAATTAGCCGGGCGTGGTAGCACACGCCTGTAGTTCCAGCTACTTGGAAGGCTGAGGTGGAAGGATCGCTGGTGCCTAGCAGGTCGAGGCTGCAGTGGCCGGGAGCAGCCACTGCCCTCCAATCTGGGTGACATAGTGAGACTCCAACTCAAAAAAAAAGAAAATATATATATATATATATACATGTATACATATATATATACATGTATATATATATACATGTATTATATATAATTTAATGGGTAAGGATAACATTACAACTCAAATTTTCGAAGGTTAATTGAATTAATTATTATGATACTTACAATACAGTACAATATTAAATATCATGCCTGGTAGTAAGAAATGCTCAGAAAATGTTTCATAATATTAAATCAAATTAAAGCAAATAAGTAAACACTCTTATAATAAGTATTCCACACAGACCTTAATTCAATTGTTATTATTACTATCTAATATAATGGAAGACTTTATAAAAGCAAACTTAAAAATGAGTATCTACTACTGTTCAATAGTGAATTTGATTAAAAAATGAAATCATTAAGAGTTAAATAAGTATGAATGACGGAAGAATAATGGAGGAAGACTGATTAAGAAACCATTAATCCAAGATTCATTTTTAGAAATTTCACTTATCTTCCTGGCTTTTTAAAACAATCACATAATATAAGCAATATTATTCCATTTTAAGTAATAGAAAATGTTATTGAAACAGTTTGGTTTACTCAAGGTAAAGAACTTCAACAGTAATAGAAGTCTTGAGATGGAAACCACATGTTTATTTATTTAAATTTTTTAAATTTATTTTATTTCAAAGATATGGTATATAGCTCAGGATTAAGTATACAAGTGGTCATCGTACAGGTAAATATGGGTCTCCCTTTGGTCCCTGGTTTGGGATCAGGTATCCTTATTAATGTTACATGCCCCCTCCCCCTCCCCTGGAAGTTTCCGGCTATTGCCAATCCCTTTCTTATAGTATTATGATAAATATTCAGGGTCCCATTATGAGTGAAAATATGTGGTACTCAGTTCTTTGTTTCTGTGATACACCACTGAGTATTATAGGCTCTAAATCTGGACACTGATGCTCCCAACATTCATGGTTGTCTTAGCCACTCTGAAGGCACTGACCTTATATCAGGAATTCTGTCAAAAGCCAGAGCCTTCCCTCACACAGGCTGCCTCTCTTTATTGAATGTCTTTGTTTCCCATAAGGCTTAGATACTAGGTTCTTTACCTTACTCTTTGGAGACAGACTCAGTTAGCTTCATGCTCAAATGATGACGAAAGATAGATATCCTGCCAAGAAGCCTTCTTTTAGGGGGTTGTCCCTCTCAGCTTTCCTTTAGTTTCCTTTTTAAAAAAATTTTATTATAAAGATGTGGGGTACAATTCAGGGTTAGGTATACAAACATTGATCATGCAGGTACCCTTGTTGATGAGGTATGCCCCTCCCTCCCCTAGCAGTTTCCCTAAACTGCCAATGTCATTCCCCCCTACACTGGCAGTTTCCCACTAATGCCAATCGCTTTCTTATGCATTATAATTGTTCAAGGTCCACTTATGAGTAAGAACATATGGAACTCTGTTTGTTGTTTCTGATATATCACTGAGTATGGTCAACCCCAAATCCATCTAAGTTGCTGCAAGTCCATATATTTGTCCTTCTTTATGGCTGCATAATATTCCATTGTGTATATGTACCACATTTTAAAAATCCAGTCCAGTTTTGATGGGCAACACGGTTGGTTCCATGTTTTTGCTATTGTGAATAGAGCTGCAACAAACATACGTGTGCAGATGTCTTTTTTGTAGAATAATTTGAGTTCCTCCTGGTATATTCCCAATAGGGGAATTTCTGGGTCATATGGAAGGTCAATTTCTAGTTCTTTCAGAAATCGCCACACTGTCTTCCAAAAAGGTTGCACTAGTTTGCATTCCCACCAACAGTGGAGAAGCGTTCCTTTTTCTCCACATGCTCACCAGCATCTGTTGTTGTTTGTTTTATTAATGATAGTCATTCTTACAGGGGTTAGGTGGTATCTCAATGTGATTTTGATTTGCATTTCTCTGATGATGAGTGAGACTGAGCACTTTTTCATGTGTTTGTTGGCTGCCCGTATATCTTCTTTTGAGAAGTGTCTATTCATGTATTTTGCCCACTTTTTGAAGGGGCTGTTTGTTTTATTCCTTTTGGCATGTTTGAGTTCCTTGTAGATCCTAGATGTTAGGTCTTTGTCAGATATACAGTTGGCAAATATTTTTTCCCATTCTGTGAGCTGCCTCCCTGCTTTATTGATGGTTTCTTTAGCTTTGCAGAAGCTCGCTAATTTGATGAGGTCCCACTTGTCTATCTTATTTCTTAAGGTATTGGCTTTTAGGGTTCTGAATAGAAATTGCTTCCCAGTTCCAATTTCCATAAGGATGTCTCCTGTGCTTTCTAAGATACTTATAGTTTGAGTTTTTACACTTAGGGCTTTGATCCATTTAGAGTTAATTTTTGTTTATGGTGATAAGTAGGGGTCCTGTTTCAATCCTCTGCATGTGATCAGCAATTTTCCCATTTACTTAATAGGCTCTCCTCTCCCCAGTGGTTGTCGTTGGAAGCTTTGTCAAAGATGAGTTGGTTGAGAAATTGAGACTTTGCTTCTGTAATCTCTATCCTGTTCCTTTGGTCTATATGCCTGTTCTTGTACCCAAAAGAGGCTGTTTTGATTACTGTAATCCTATAGTAAAGTTTGAAGTCTGGAAGTGTGATACCTCCTGCTTTGTTTCTTTTGCTAAGGATTGTTTTGTCTATTCGTGTTCATTTATATTTCCACATAATTTCTGTATTGTCATTTCCAGACCTGAGAAGAATGATGTTGAAAATTAATGGGTATTGCATTTAATCTGTAGATTGCTTTTGGTAGGATGGGTATTTTAAAAATATTGATTCTTCCTATCCATGAGCATGGAATATTTTTCCATTTGCTTGTGTCCTCTTGGATTTCTTTGAGCAGTGTTTTGTATGTCTTATTGTAAAGGTCTTTCACTTCTCTGATTAGGGAGATGCCGAGGTATTTAATTTTTTTGTGTGGCTATTGTGAAAGGGATTGTGCTTTTTATTTGGGTCTCCGCCTGCTTGTTGTTTGTGTATAAGAATGCAACTGTCTTTTGCACATTTATTTTATACCTGAGACTTTGCCAAAGTCCTTTATCAGTGCAAGCAGATTTTTT